>JAKTVV010000044.1:0-95294 GCA_030581715.1 Petasospora mississippiensis | reverse complement strand
TCTCTGGTGTTTCCAGCAAGCCTTCTCTCTCGGTGTCCTCACCAAGTTCTTCCAGGATGACTTTGACAGCATCGCTTATTCTCTTTTCTCTGGCATTGTGTTCTTCTTCGGACTCCTCAATTCTCTGTCTTGCACCAACGGAAGGCCATGACAAGCCATCGCTATCAACTGGGGCTCTCAGTGTGTATGGTGAAGCTGGACGAGTTTGTAACGGGGAATCAGCACCTGAGTGTGGTTTGCGAGGTTTGGTGTGGTTCAAAGTAGTTTGTGCACTGGCGGAATAACCAGCTCCTTTCACGTGAGCATTGGAAGGGAGATGAGCTGGACTGGAGAGATCAAGCTGGGATATTTGGCTCGTGAGCTTGTCGGACATATTTCCCAGGGTCTTCTTGAAACTAAATGGGAATAAAAAATAACACCAAGACGACTGTGCCAAAGAACGGTGCTCTCCAATTGGTGTCAAATCACTCGTTAACCTGGCGTGAGTGTCAATTTTCAGAGATGACTCCGATGCCATTATAAATCTCATCTATTTCAGGGAAAAATTTTGTGCCGGAAGTGGATTACGTCAGCACGGCTGTAAGGCTTACGTAACCATGCAAGCTCCCAATTACAACATGAAGAGGGAATAGGATCTCCAGGAACACGAAAAAAGTCGTCTTTCTATAGCTTTATACGTTTCTCGTGGGTGGCTCTTATGTAAGAACAACCAGTAGAATGAACCGATGCTTCTGTGGGCAATGGTGTGTGAATTATCGCACTCGCCTGTTCCGGGCCGATATTTGTCACATGTTCATGACAACTCGTCTGGTTTCAGGTCCAGAATTGTGCTAAAAGCATGGACAAATGTGTTCCGTATTTGTCTCTTCAGCAGCACAGTGATACCGCTTTTTATGTAGGAGTTATGAGCGATAGAAAGCCAGATGAGAATCAGATGGTTTCTCTGATTTTGACACAATTTAGCAGCCAATGACCCTCAATTCTCTGATTTTACCTCAACGATCAAAGCTCCAACTCCCGTGCTTTTATCTCACCGACCAAAGACTCTACCGACACCGTGACACACATTACACAGCTCTTCGTCAAACAGCAGAACAGTGACACGCCCCTTTCCCCTACATTTTCCACACAGATATCCTCCCAGGCTGGGATCACCAGGTTGGACATACTTGGGAGCAGCATTTACCCCGTACGGAGCCACAGGAACCGTTCCCATAGGCGGATAAACCGGTGATGGAGCAAATCCTGAGCTTACCCGCAGGTCGTCGTGGATTCTGAAGTCGGTGAAGGGGATACGGAATCCCGGGTCAGGTGTGGGAACATATTTGACTCCGTTTTGCGGAGCAAACAGGTCCCAGCATTTTTTGCAAGACTTGCCGTTCTTGAGCTTGTAGCCGGTGTTGTTGCACTTAGCACAGCGATAGCGCTGTGGATACGTCCAGGGAAGCGGAGGACGCTGTGAAGTTGTCTGTGGCGTTGTATGTGATGTTGTCTGTGGTCTTGGAGGTGGCGGACGCCAAGTTCCGTCTCCACGGAGCGGATCAGTTGCTGAATGTGAGTTCGTGGCAGTGCTTGTGGAGCTGGAAGCGTTGGGGTCCACGGGCGAGTACGGTGGCGGTAAGTCTGGAGGGGTGCTCATGGTGTTTGTGTGTTTATGCCTGTGTGTTATGTGCCAGTTTATAGGCTTGAATGGGGGTTTTTGGGTGGGAAATGGTGTTTTGAGAAGGGAAAGAGGGTTCTCCTCGTGCATTTCTGTGGTGATGATTTTCCCCAGTATTCTGCACCGCCACGCACCGCCACATATAGTCCTGATTGGGAATCTGTGGCTGGTGCGGCCAGCGGCGCGGTGTGGCTAGTGCTCGAAAAGCGAAAATGGCGCTATCTCCGCCAAAGTCCGCCAAAATGGCGCAGCCAGCCTTTGTTTACGCCAAAAACTGCGCCGAGACGTCACAAATTTCAGGTACTCGGAGTTTGCTAGCCAAAATTTGAGCCAATACCAGCAACGACATAATCATCACAAAGAAAAGAATACAAATTCACTTTCCTGGGAGTTGATTTCACATAAAAACTTTCGAAACAACCAATTGAAATCATGACTGGTGGGTCAAATCTCGAAAGCTGGGCCCAAGAGGCTCATCCTCTCGAGCAGCTGTTTGGAATGCTCGAGGCTGCTCAAGATTGCCCTACTGAAGTGCCCATCGCCGAAGTTGCTGGTGGCCTGGACATCAGATGTGGTCCAATTCTGAGACTTTTGGGCACTCTTGAAAATGGTGAAACTAATTATCGTGCCTCCATGATGCTGGTTACCAAAGACGAGAATACCACCGCAGATGCCCAAGTCACATATGTAAAGGGTCCTGTCAAGGCGCAAAGCGATGCAGATTTCCAGCAGGGCCAATTCCCTGGTAAGATCTACCAGCATCAGGACGGTTACACTTTTTGGAGATTTTCTATCGAATTGCCGTTGGAACAGTACGAGCAGAAAGTCAGATACACCGTTAACGGTGCGCTCACTTTCGACTTCTACATCCCAAGAGTTGACCAGCCAATGAACATCGTTTCCTACTCCTGCAACGGTTTCTCGCTCTCCACCAACACAGATTCGTTCAAGGGCTCTTTGTGGTACGACGTTCTGAGAAAGCACTACACTGAGAACCGTTACCATGTTATGCTTGGTGGTGGTGACCAGGTTTACTGCGATGCTATCAAGAACTCGTCAGAAGTGTTCCACAAGTGGCTCCAGGAGAAGAACCCGATCAAGAAACAACATGCGAAGATGACTGCTGAGATTGACCAGTCTTTCAACGATTTCTACCTGAACCAGTACTTGAAATGGTTTGGTAAGGGATTCTGGGTTGGCACACAAGGCCGTACTTTACAATCATTGTACCCGTTCGCCATGGCTTCGATCCCCTCCATGAACATTTTCGATGATCACGATATCATTGACGGGTTCGGCTCTTACCACGATAGTACCATGTCCACCGAAATGTTCAAAGGTGTCGGTAAAGTTGCATACAAGTACTACATGTTGTTCCAGCACCAGACCTCTGTTGAGAAGGATACCGATTACGAGACAGACCCAAGTTGGATCTTGGCCAAGCGTCCGGGCCCTTTCATTACTGAGAAATCCCACTCTTTGTTCGCAAAGCTTGGTAAGGGAATTGGCTTCCTGGGCCTGGATTGCAGAACTGAGAGAAAGCTGAAGCAGATTGTCTCTGACGAGACTTACGATGTTGTGTTCCAGAGACTGAAACATGAAGTCACCCAGGACCCAAGCATCAAGCATATGCTGGTTCTACTTGGTGTCCCAATTGCCTATCCAAGACTTGTCTGGCTCGAGTGGCTCTTGACATCTTCAATCCTGGTCCCAGTCAGAAAGCTTGCCCAGAAGGGTGTTATCGCTAAGGGTCTCGTTAATGAGTTTGATGGTTCTGTAGAGGTTCTCGACGATCTGAACGACCACTGGTGCTCCAAACACCACAAAAAGGAGCGCAATGCTCTCGTTGCCAGACTCCAGAAGTTTGGTGCCTCCATGGGCGTCAGAATCACCATTCTCTCTGGTGATGTTCACTTGTGCGCCATTGGCAGATTCAGAACCAAGTTACACCACCACCTGATTGGCCAGGACAAGTACAAAGAGCACAACGAAAAAGTCCTCGATCATCCAGAAGAGGACCCAAGACTCATGTTCAATATCATCTCTTCTGCTATAGTTAATGCTCCTCCACCGGACGCCATGGCCACTCTCTTGAACAAGAGATCCAATGGCCACCGCTTCGATCGTCTCACGGACGAGGACATGGTGCCAATCTTTGGCAAAGACGTTGATGGGTCTGAGCGTGCTAATAAGCAGTTCCTTAACAAACGTAACTGGGCTGACCTTGTCCACATCCAGAACTTTGATCCTACTGGTGAAAAGGGTTACAAAATCGGCTCTGCAAAGTTCCCACAGTCTGCTGCCGGCCTGGCAGACGACTTCAAGCCGGAGATGGAGAGAGACTTCAAGTACATGATTACTGAGAACTCACTGGTGACCAGAATCCACGTTGAGAAAGACCCAAGCGACCTGGAGTCCAAAACAATGGACTACGAGCTGATCGTTCCAGAACTGGTTGGAAAGCACGAGCTGAAGGAGGTTGGTGTTAAAAACTGAGCTAGGCCTCCGACAATCTGCTTGGTGTATTATATTCGTCTAATTTATGCTAATTTTATAATTCAATGTTTTTTTCGTTTTATTCTGAAGAGCTACTCTGGCAATCTCGGGTCACATATACCTGTACGGACCCTTCTATAGTATCCGTTGGCCCATTCAGCTGCTGCGTCTAACAGCAGATGTTCAATACCTGTTAATTCATTAATTAGCATATTTATCATCGGTTTAGAACAAGAACAAATAGAAATTAAAAACCAGCCTGGCTATCAGCGTAGTGCCCGTACCAGTAATTTCCATCGCGGGGTTCCCTCGGGGCACAACGGCCCTTCCAGAAAGGCTAGAAAAAGCCCCAAAAGACGGCAATTTAGGCACTTTAGTCAACTTACCAACAACCAATTCTCCCAATTAAAGTAAAATGGTCTCCATATACTCCTATCAAGAATCTGACGCAGTTGCTGCCGCTGCTGCCCGCCACATCGTCAACGTCCAGAACGAGGCCCTCGCCAAAGCCGACTTCTTCTACATTGCTGTTTCTGGTGGCTCCATGGGGAAAGTGCTCAAAAAAGGCCTCATCGACAACGAGGAGGTCCATTCCCAGATCAAATGGGCCCAATGGAAGGTGTACTTTTCTGACGAGCGTATTGTGCCTTTGGACCACGCTGACTCCAATTACGGTGCTTTCAACGAGGCCGTTTTGAAGCCATTGGCCGAAAAAGGTATTAATGGGCCAACTGTTTACACCATTAACGAGTCCCTGGTTCACGAAACTGACACCAAAACTGACTCTGAGATTGCAAGAGAATATGCCCAGTTCCTTCCAAACGCATTTGACTTGATTCTGTTGGGTTGTGGCCCAGATGGCCACACTTGCTCTTTATTCCCGGGCCATCCATTGCTTAAAGAGGAAACTCTGACTGTGGCACCAATTGCAGACTCTCCAAAGCCACCTCCAAGAAGAATCACGCTGACTTTCCCTGTTCTCAGAGCTGCTCGCCATATTGCCTTTATTGCTGAAGGTGCTGCCAAATCTGAGATCTTTAAGCAGATCTTTGGCTCCGAGAAGAGTGGATTGCCGTGTGAATTGGTCAACGAATTGGGTGTTCCAACTAGCTGGTTCACCAACGATGCTGCTCTGGAGGGTGTTCCAGTGACTGCGTCTAAGTATTGAATTTCATCGAAGAGTAATTTTATGTGATTTCTACAAAGAGCGTAGAGCCATTTGTATACGTCTCGATGAATTAAGTCATGATAATCCACTTCCTTGGGCAACACTTTTGACAAATTCCAGCTCAACATTCACACAATCACGTCTATACGCTAATCTCATACCTGGAACATTACTCCGCTGAATAGCAAACTCATCAGAGTCCTCAGTATCATGCTGATGGTCCTTGATGTACCTGATACCTATCCAGTGTCTCTTCAAATGGGAGTTGAACCCACTAATTAGCACACTGTTACGGCATAACTCACACAGATCAACACTTCCGAGCTTATGGAGACTTCCTGCAATCGAATACTCTTCAATCAATGGCTCTCGTGTCAAGGACGAGAACAGAGGCTTGTTCGTCGATAACGAAACTCTCATACCAATCTTGAAGAAATCGATAGCAGGGTGTGCCTCATACGCAACGTTGGTGTTCATACTGGGCAAACGATCATCGTCATTCAGCAGTTGTGTCGTCTTGTTCCAGCATAGTGGACTCATAGTGATGCCGATTTGTTTGAGGTAGTAGAGATACTGAAGGGTTGGGTGATTGGAGAGTTGTTCACCATTTATAATATCTTTGGAGAGCAGGAATGATGTAGCCAGTGACTCCGTGATAAGGCCCAGCCCTGATTGGTGAGAGATGGAGGAGGCAACAAATGGACGGAGTGTAAGAGTAGGGAGCTTCCGGGACCGGCGGAAATGGTTCAGAGAAGTGAGGTTGATGAAGATGTAGTAGAGATAATAACTGTATGGTGGGTTCTCTGGTGACGTCCACTTCTCCGGGGAGCGGAGAGTGTGTATGTCGAAGATCGTTCTCTCATCCTTGTGATGATGGCCTGAGAGAACAGATAGAGCTGACACTTTAGTTAAGAAGAAGTGGAGATTCACGTCCTTTTCTGGGTCAACTGAAACCTCAAAGAGCGGCCGGAACAGGAGATCAAGATATTCTGCAAACGAGGACACTTTGTTGGTCTCCCTGGCCAGGGAGTAGTTTCTGGGGATACGGATAATCCATTTGACGTTGTGACTCACAAGCTTGTTCTCCACAATCCAAGCAGCAATGGAAGACCACTTGTTCTGTGTATTTCTTCCACATCCGTCCAAGAGGTTGAAGTTGATACCAATTTCACCAAACTGATACTTGGACTTCTCGTAGTCACTCAGCACCTGCTTCAAGATCAGACTCAGATATTCACCATTGATAGCGTTGTGGATCCTGAGAAATGTCTTATCAATCTTCACCAGGATCTCGTCCTTGATGATGGGATCATATCTCGACGAACTGTCAAACAAGTCTTTCTCCTTGCGACTGAACGTTCTGTCTATCAATCCGAACTCGAACAAGTCATCTATGTTCAGTCTCTTGTCGTCTCCATCACCAACGTAAGGAGCAAACAGCTCAGAAAGCGTCATCTTCACACCGTCTTCGTCGTACACCACTCTGTCTGGCTCCTCTTTCAGTTTCAGATTGATGACATTCAGCAGATGTTTCCTCGTCATGGACATTGATAGGTCAATATTATTGTCGATCTTTCTGACGTTGTAGAAGTCTCTGTGGGGATTGAGTGTTGTAATATAGGTCTCTTTATGCTCGTTCAGCAGTGAATATGACTCGAATTTGGCTCGGAGATACTCGAGCCTTCTCATGGAGAGAACGTTTCCAAACTTGTCTGTACATACATCCACAACTTTGCTCAGGTCCTCGAAGAACTCATCAAACTTGGGGATTTGAACGGGCTCAGCACCTTTCACACACAACGATCTTGATGGGCCAATCACGACTTCAAGCGTCGTATCTGGATTCTCACGCTTCATGTAGGAGTCCAGAATCGTCGATTTGTAGTCTCCAATGTTAAAGCTCTCTCCAACGTAGTGTGGAACTGCTTTCTCATCATAATAGTAGTCCATTGACCCGTATTCCTCCTCATAATGCCATCCTTTAGGCTGTGGTGGAGGATAGCTCACCCAGTCATCGTGGTTCAACGGATTGTCCAATGGCCTTTGGGATGATAATACCATGTATCTGTCACGTATCTCAAGCACCTCAGCGACTCCAGTACAGAATTCTTGGATCCCAGCGGAGTTCTGCTCAATGAGCTGATCATTGTAGTTATGTTGCTCTTTCTCCTCCTCCACATCCTCCAACAAATCATCGGAGAGCACAAATTGACCCATCGCAGCCTGTGCATCAAACCTCGTCTTTAATGGGATCACATCCCCTTCAAGTCCTCGTCTATAGTGATTTTTGGGTATCCAAGCAACATGTCCAACGTTGTAAAGGGCCTGGTCTGAGGGAATAAGTTGAATTGACTCTTTGAGACGGGCATGGTGGTGGAGTGTGTGCTCCTCTGCCGATAGCACTGGGTCACGTGGCCGGTCTGACATGTGGGATAAGTTGGAAGACAATAATTCGAAGCTCATTGTTCGTGGGGTACTAAGTAGCGATGTATCCGGGGTCTCGAGTGTCGAGACCGGTGCTGACGTAAGCGCTTAGTAATATAATAGTCTCATGATGATGATATAATCGCTTACTCATACAAACGTTGCCATGGTGAGCGTCTGGGGACGGTAGGCCCACGCACCAACACGACGCGTTGATAGCGAAAATCGCGTCAACGGAAGCCTTCATCTCATTCAGTGAAACTCCGAGAACCAGAAGTTTCCCCTGTCCATCACGTGAGATAATCTCGTCTTATCTTCCCCTTTCTGCCCTGTTCCTGCGTTTCGCCTCGTATTGAACAACCTGTTCGTATCTGCACCTCACACAGAACCACAGCAACGCACTGTTTAGTTGTTTACACATGACAGAAACAACGCCACGGAAACCGTTGCTGGGCTTCATCTCCGACATCTTCACCGCCGGTGGGTCTCCTCCGAAGTCGGAGATCCCAAAGGCGTCTGCTATGAAGGAGAAGCTCTCCGCTGAGGAGAAGGCCGCCAGAAAGGCCAAACGACTCGCTGCTAAGAAGGCCAAGGAGGCTTCACAGGCCTCTTCCACATCATCTAACACCTCAGATGCGCCTAAAAGAATGCCAGGAAGACCCCCAAAAGATAACAGTGCTCTTCCAAATGCCTCAAAGCCGGAACCGGCTGTCTCGAATGGTTCCAAACCGGCCGATTCAGCCAAACAGACACCGATTACCACCTCTTTGCCGGAAACGGCCAATGGCCCTGCAAAGAAGAAGCGTGGAAGACCACCGAAGGCCAAAGAAGGCTTGTCAGCTGCTACATCTGTTTCTTCTGCCTCTTCTGCCTCTTCTGCTTTATCTGCCACAGTAGCAAGTTCTACAGCTCCATCTTCTTCATCTGCTTTATCTTCATCAGCTTCCGCTACAAATGATCCCGCTACAAACGCGCCATCTGCTGCTACAAGCACAGACTCCACTATCACAGAACCACCCAAGAGGAAACGTGGTAGACCACCGAAAGACAAGTCTGCGGAGCCCCCAAAAGAGACCAATGGCTCGGATGAGCCAGCCAGAAAGAAGCGTGGAAGAAAGCCAAAGGTCAAAGAGGTGGTTTCAGTACTCACTGAAACAACTCAGCCATCATATATGACTAATCCGTCGTATCTGATTCTCAAGTCCCAACTGGACGCTGCTGCTACTGTCCCGTCGGCATCTGCTGCGAGTGGAGCCGATACAAAGCCTGAATCTCCTCCATCAAAGTCTCCAACGACATCCACAACTACAGAAGCCGTGAAGAAGAAGCGTGGAAGACCGTCCAAGGCAGACCTTGAGAAACGTGCGGCGGAGGAGACAAACGGTGACGGTGCTAAGAAACGCAAAACTGGTAACTCACCTTTCAAGGCGACAAAGTATCTCCCAGATCCCAAAGTGTACCACGATATTCGCTGTGCTCAGATCAATACATTCGCCTCTTTGGAGGAAGTTAATGAGCTCCGTTCCTACATCCAGTCCACAAAGTTGATGATGGCTGCCTGGGAGAAGGAGTTGGCTAAAGTGGAGAAAAAACTGATTGCTGAGTATGCGTCAAGGGACGAGGCTACAGAAAAGGCTTCTCAGGAGTGAAGGACCTCTAGAAAGTCCGAACTTGAGATCAGGGATTCACAGGCTAAAGTAACATAGCTAGAAGTCTACGTAGTTGTAATGATGTCATTAGTTGATTGTCCCATTCTGATTTGAGCTGTAAACTAAACTGGAAGAACCCTAACGCCTGCGAGCCTGTCAATTGTCTATATTCAATGTTAGTAAAATGTCGTTTGGATTCTCATGGTGATAGTACGCACAGGAGCAATGTATGGGTGGGAGAGAAGCGGGCCAATGACAGGGATGCTTCTGACAAAAGAGATAATAACGGCAAAGAAGTCACTGGAGAGGATGAATTTGTTAGTATTGTGTCCCAGGACTTAGCTGAGCAAAGAAAACATACCCGAAGAGCTGTAGGATGCCAAACGTCTCAATGAGGAAGCCGAAGAAGGACCATTTCATGAGGATCAGGAAGATTCCCAGGGTGAACGCAAGAGTTCCACGGATTTTTGCTGGTCGTGTGAAGAAGACGACTGTTCTCTGTGGGCCAATGATCAGCACAACACCGATTACAAAGAGCAACTAGGAGCATTGGTTAATTTTTGCACCGTATAATGGTAAGGAAAGCACTCACGTTTCCAAGTGCTAGGAGAGCAGAGTCGAAAAAAGTCACCACTCCGAGCAGGAAAAATAGCACACCACCAGCCGTGAACCCAGCACCGTACTTTTGTAGTTCTGAGAGCCACATTTTCGGAGTTTTTTGGCTAGTTTAGTGCGAGAAACCAGGACAACAAGCGACGTGTCTGTGTGTTTGTTTGTTTGTTTGTTCAGTCTCCAGCAGACGCGCTTTTTCGTTTGCACCGCCACAGTCGCGCACTCGCCACATTTTCCCAAAACAGATGTCTGTGGCGGTGCAGTGGTAGGGCCACACCGCGGGTGCAGGGCGAAAGCCATAACATCAAAACTCCAAGGAAATCTGTCAATTGGTGAGTAACTTTGACAACAATTCTCTGAAATATAGCCCACATTCAGCTTTGGGAGCATCTGCTATAGATCCATCTCGGAAGACGTCGCTGGTCGCTTACACTTACCCGAAATAAGTGCCATTCAAGCGCTCCTTTATACCCGTTAATCTCCGTCAACACATTATGGGTAAGCCATTTACTGCCGTACAAATTCGAAAAAACACTAACACTTCTAGGAATTGCACTGTGGCTCTGTCCCAAACCCTTCTCACACATTCACGAAACACTCACATCTTTATCTATAGGCCTTGAGCCACTTGTTGATTCTGTCCGGGTCGAACCACACGTTACAATAACGTCCCAGCTCGCCGTGAATTCCCAGGCTGATGTCCGTACGGTTCTATCAAGCACAATAGCTGCTCTTGGAAACGACCTGGAGCTTGAAGTGAATCTCAGAGGGCTACATCTGCACCACAAGAATGGCTACTTCAAGAAGGTGTACCTCTCAGTCGAGAAGACAAAGAACCTTGTGAGTCTTGCAACGGTGATACGCGAGCTATACGTTGAGCTCCCGAGTCGAAAGGACGACCAATTGGCCAAGGAAGCAGCTCACGACTGGGCCAACGACGAGTTTGATCCGCACGTTTCACTTATCTACACAAATGCATCGCATTTTGACAATGCGCTGATCAAGACAGTCAAAACCAGAGTGGAGGACTATCTAGACATCGCTAACATCGAGGTGAACGACGATGACGAGCTGGAAGGGTACGGCCTTGGCTGGAAAGGTGGGGTGCTGAAAGTTGTCAATTGTGAAGGGCCCGTAAGCGAATGGGAGGTTCTGGGCTCCGTCGATATTCATCACTGATGTATTACAGATTATCATTGAGTATACAAGAGCCGTTATATGCATATGAATTTATATTATTTGCTAGTATATGTCGTTGATAAGTTCTGGTTTCGTTTATCATTTAGTATACTAAGGTCGTTATCTCTCTATGACTTCTTTCATCATTAGGCTGTATACAAAAGTCGTAATTGCAGTATAAGAACTCGTTCGACATCATTGAGCATACAAAGTCTCTATTTGAATATGAATTCGTTCATCATTAACTAGTATACAATGTCGTTACCAATGTTCACTCGAAGAAGTCATCGTCATCCTCGCCCTCGGCCAATGCCGTCTCCGGAATCGACTGACTCTCAAAGTTGGACGCCAACGTTGTTCTTTCACCCGTCTTTCCATCCAGAATGTCCTGTAATGAGATCGGCAGCTTGTCCTCTTTCAACATGGCCTCGATCTCCTTCTTGAATGCATTACGCTGCTCTTCGGTCTTCTGAATACCTTTTTTGGTGTTCTCGTCCTTTGGCGTATCGTCGTTAGGGAACAACGAGATGTATTTTCTGTCTTTTGGGAAATTCACAATGTAGCAGAGGTCCACTTCAGCGTGTTTCAGTTTGGTTCTGGCCTTTTTGATGTCTTTCTTTGCCGCCTCATTCTCAACTAACTCATCATGTTCTCTCTTGGCCTGCTTGTATCTTCTGAGGGCTTTCTTTCTTTCGAAAAATCTCACCATGTGGTACTTTTTGGCGTTTTTCTTCACTTTTTGAACCTGACTGGCGTTACTAAGCTCAACTTTGAGCGATTCAAGAGCACGTTCGTTGGCAAGAATAACATCTGCGGGGAGAACGTCACGTCTCTTTCTCAGCAGACGCTCAATATCACGGATCTTCTTCTTGATCTTGCCGGCTCCGCTGCCGAGAACATTCGAGAGCTCAACATCCGCGCCACTGGAACGGCTCTTCTTCGACTTAACTGGTGGCATTTTCACTTGTTGGCAGTTGTGCGCAGATTGTGTACCAATTATTGGAAGCCTTAGAGAGATGAGCTTTTTCTGTAGAAGAGCTATGGAAAGTTTTTGTATGGTGCTGCCCGTACCGTATTTCGCGAACAAGTACCTCCGCGAACTCGTTTTATGCTGAATCATGCGGTAGGGGCCACACTATGATATGCGCGAACTTTTTAGGCCCTTTCCATCATTAACAATGGGCCGCATTTTATGACGTAGTGATATAAAAATTTATCAAAGGGGCAAAGGATGGCTCAGAAAGAGGGAATACACACCTTCAGAGTCCTGGGCTATGCGAAACGCAACTCAACGCCGACCAAGGACGGCGCAACCGACCAGCCCGTAAAGAAAGAGGCCTCAACACCACTATACTCAAGATGGAGATCTAATACTGTGGAGCCTTCTGCCCCTGAAGAAACACCAAGAAAAGCTGTACGCAAGAGGAATTCATCTGACACTACTGAAGTGATCAGTAAAGATCTCACACCTGATGGTAAAGGTGATGCCGCCCTTAGTCCGCCAAAAGCGAAGCTACGCAAGATAACGAAGGGTGGTGCTACAGGAAACACCACACAACAGCTTCCACTGACACAGTTGCCTATTCAGGCACCAATATTGATGCCTTTTCTACAGCAAACATTACCCGCACCACCGGCAACGGTGAGGCCTCCACAGTTTGTCATTTCTCAAGGCCCTGCGCTCTCTCCAGTAGTACGTGATCGGCTTCATTCTTGTTTCGAAGAGATAAACTCCCTCCAGGAATTACACGAGTTCCACACGCTGTTTAACCTTCTGGTCCATGACAAACAAACCAGACTAACTACGGAGTACATGAATTGCTCGCCGGAGTTCAAAAACATGGTGGTTCAGCAAGCGTTGATGTTTGAAAGGTCGAGCCATGGGCAGGGCCAAAACACACCACACTAGACGGGTGGGGTACGACTTGATGGGTATTCATGTATTATTGTGTACTATTCTCTTTATCTAATGCGATGATGATGATGATGATGATGATTCTGCACTTTGTAAGGGAGATATGGCGTCACGGGGTCTGGTCATCCTTCAGCATCTGCTTTTGGGGCCTTTCGCTCCCTATACTTCGATATATATCTGGTTCACAGCCTCCACAACCAGCTATTGGCCATGGTTTCACTCTCATTTGAGGTTCTTCTTCATCAGTGATTGAACCTCAACTGGCGTATCGAAACAAGAGGGCAAGCCTTTGCGTTGTGATGTGGGGTAAGATAGCGATAACATCCGGGCAACGGATTGTTGCACATTTTCCATCTAACTGGAAGAGTGCTCATCACCCTGGGCTGTATAGGTCGAGTATACTACCACGTTACGGGAGAACCTCATGTTAGGTATCATTTCTGTGCTGCTAACTACCTCAGCAGCCGGGACTTATTTCTTCGATCCCCACGTGCTTTTGATAACGACAACGCTCTTATCATTTCTCTTCCAGAAGTCAATCAACGTAAGAGCTGTCTTCTTCGGAACATCTTCTTGGATGAAATGCCCCGAGTCCTGGAACACGACGAGTTGGTACTTTCCCTGCATTTGGCCAATCATCAGCTCACGATCTAAAGAGTCTGTCCCGGCCAACACCAAGAGTTTCGAGGTTGGTGCGCCCACAAACCGCTTTGAAAGGCCCACAAACCACGTATTCCAGTATTCAGAAGTTTGGGTAAGATTTATGCGCCAGACGTATCTGCCACTCTCTGTCTTTCTGAGGTACGAGGGCACTGATACTTCCCCAGACGACTTGTTTCTGACCAGTCCAGTCTTCAGATGCCAATCAATAGCACTTTCCAGTGATTCAAATGATTTGGGCAAATTGGAAAGATACGTGTGCATTCCTTGTAATGAGTGGACAGCGGTGTCCTCGACAATGTCCAGCATCCCGAGTCCTTTGACGTCAACGCCCAACTCTTTCACTAAGCGATAGCAAGCACCAGTGAGGACAGCACCGCCTAGACTGTGACCAATGAGGAATAGTGAGTTCTTCTGCGAATTGGTGAGTTCCCGGAACTCCTGTATCACGAATACAGCGTCCTCGACAAGACTATCCAGCTTGTAGTCTTTCTCTTGCACCACAGTCTCGCCGTGACCCCTGCAATCGAACACCATGACACCACACCCGTTCTTCTGGCCGTCAGCATCTTTTCTGAACTCCTCAGCGAGCGATTTAGACAGCAGGGCAAACGACAAAGCCGCTGAGCCTGCGCCATGATGGAAGACAAATAGCGGGGCATCCACAGACTTGGGCTCAGAGTAATATACACGGAAAACGTCGTTGTTACGCTGCAAAGTAGTTCTGTTCTCAAAGAAGTCGGACCATGATGGAAGGCTTACCAGCGAATCAATACTGTCTGAAGATCTGGAACGGTGAACAGGCGGAGAAGGTGGACGCAGCGGCATGAGCTCGTCCTTGGCTTCTGCGGAGAAACGTGTCAGATCGTCTGGGTTGGGCAACGCCTGCTTCTCCGCCATCTTCTTCATGAACAGCTTCTTCTGGAGATCCATTGCTTGTTCGGGTCTCTCCAAAGGTGTGAAAACAGATGATAAACTCCAGGTTTTGAGGGATTAAAAGCCCGGGAATCAATGCGACAGTAGCGCATGGCCATAATCGCGCTATTAGCTATGGTAGGGCGCGGATGTCTTTTTATACTGCTTAATTATAACACAACAAAATAGAGTACGAAAGTCAAGAAACATTTATATTATGGATGTTTCCTTCACAAGCACATCTTCTCAATGGTGCCCTGGTATTTACTGGAGATGCGTGATTATGGACTTATACGGGATAGGGCTCTGGAAACACCCAGACACCAGGCGCGCGTGAAAGGTAAACAAACATTGGCGGGACGTGTTTTGGCGTGTTTTCCACACAAATCTCTTCTTCCACCTACTAAAGGCCGCACATTCAGGGCCAGTGCCAGTATGTCGACTTCTGGAAACCAATCAACAACAAACTGCCTCACTAACGCCCTTTTCCAGGAAATGCAGGACCTTCCACTCGCCGTAGCGCCGTCAAATCTCGTTGACCATCTCTTTGGCCTGGCGAAGATACTACAGGGCGCCCAATCAGAGGACGTCGTACACTTCAATTCCCCGGATGTCAAGGCCGAATGCTCTGGATTCATTTCTGATACAACTGCTACCACTTTGTTCGTCTTCAAGCTCGAATCCGGCTGGATCATCACCTCGTCTCTGGATGAGCATTCTGATCTCGCCCCTGCCGCCACGATGGTGGTGATCAAGGACAAAGGCCCAATTCTCGCCGATGACGTACCGCTGGACGAGAAACTACAAATAGTCAATCTTCCTCACGGTGGATCGTCGTTTGATAAGCTAAGATCGCTCATCAGTCTGGGCGTAGGAACATACTTCGACGCCATCACGGCTCAGAACAGAACAGAGGTGGTGAGCTCCACGAAGAAGAAGATTAACGAGCTTGCGCTCTCGCTCCAGCACCTCGAACAGATGATCCAGGTGCCAGATCTTATAGGAGCAGTGCATCCTGTGGTGCAGGATGCTGTCTCCAAGGGCGCCACTCTGGACAATTACACTAACTTCATTCCCGAAGCCACACTCAATGACTCCACCTTCCTAAACAGCGTCCAGACAATCGTCAACGAGTGGGTTCGCTCCATTCAGTCAGTCACAAGAATGGATCGTGACGTGTCTGATGGTTCTGCTCTTGACGAGTGTAACTTCTGGATCTCCATGGAGGCATCCCTCACTGCAATTCAACAACAGCTCGATTCCCCAGGGGTCCAGCTATCTCTTGAAGTCTTGAAATACGCCAAACGTTACCACGCCACTGTCAGTTTCATGTCAGACATTGGCATCAAGGACGCTATGGCACGCACTGCTGACTATAACAAGCTCATGAAAGATCTTCCGCTCGACGATCTCATAGCTGCTGAATCCTTCTCCAAAATTGAGGAAGCCATTGTTCTCATAATGAATCACATGAAGAAGCTACGAACTACAACATACCCTGTCAACAGAGCACTCCCGTTTGTGGAATCCATCTCCTCGGATCTCGAAGCTAAGTTGAAACCAATGGTCCAGGACCTCATGTCGTTAGAGTTCGATGAGTTCAAGAGTCAAGTTCAGGCACTTGAGGTCGTATTTGACACTTGGGAAAGACAGGTCAAGGAGTTTACCAACCTTGCTAGAGAATTGTTGAGAAAACGTGGGGAGAAATTCATTTTTGTCAAGGTCAACTCCAAGACAGCTTACATCAAAGAGAGGCTCAATGATGCTTTAGAGTTCAGAACAAGGCATGAAGACTTTGTATCTACGGTGAGGAACATTGAAATGCCTCAGGACGATGTTGACCATGCGTATGATGCCATCAGAGATGTTGACTTCTTGGACATGGACAAACACTGGGTCACTGCCAAGCGTGAGTATGATAAAAGAATTCAACTGATCGAGAATTTCACTGTTGATGAACTAAGGAAGAAGCTCAACTCTGCAAACAATTTCAATGAGATGTTTCAAGTCTTCGAGCTTCATAAGACATTGTTGGAGAGACCAAGGATTCGTGGTGCTGTTCAAGAGTATCAATCTCAACTGCTCAGTGTTGTTAAGGACGAAATTGCTCATCTTCAGAAGAATTTCACGAACAAAAAAGAATTTGATACTATCGCTCCGTTGAAGGATTATCCGGAGATTGCATTTTCGTTGATTTGGGCAAAGCAGGCTGAGGAGAAGCTGCTATACTTACTCGACAAGATTGAGCTGGTTCTGGGTAAAGAGTGGAACTCTTATGCTGAGGGACAGAAGATCTATTCAGAAAGTTTGGTTTTCAAAAAGAAGCTGAATGCTCAGGGACTGTATGATGACTGGCTTGCGTCCGCTGCTGAGAAGGCTGTGTCTGGGAAGGTCTTGCAGTTGGTAAAGGAGAACAATACAACCAAGCTGACTGTCAACTTTGATGATTCATTGATGTCGTTCTTTAAAGAGGTGAGAGCTCTCTGTTGGCAGAGGTTCCCAATTCCACATTCCATCATGGTCAGCTCCAGACAGGTGCGTAAAGTCTATCCCCACGCAGTTATCTTGAAGGAGTCCTTGCACACTTTGGAGAAAGTGTTTGATAAGATCGAGCTGCTCGGGAGTATTCAAGTATTGGTTTTACCAGAGAGAGAACATATTTACCACCTCATAGCTACTTGTATGGATATTGATTGGGAGTCTTTATCCAGGTCTCAAGATCTTGAGGCTGCTGAGATCGATAGTGTTGAACACAATCAACTCTCCTTGATCTTAGATCTAGAAAGTTCGATTGAGGAGTTATTCCATAGGACAGAAACTTTGGTAGAGTATCATCGTGAGATCTGTGTTACATTGGATCAGTTGCGAACATGTGATTACAGCTCAGAAGCTTTCGCTAGAGAGATTACTACTCTACAATCCGTTATTGACACAATCTCGGGTGCTGGCTTCTCAAGATTGGATGAGTATGTTGTTTCTTTGAACCAGAGTCTCATTGATGTCTTACTTGAACGTTACACTCAAACCTCTACTTCTGGTATCATTCTGGAACACTCTCTTCAGGTTGGTTCATCTGTTAATGTTTACCCACTTCTCGAGGACTCTAAAGTGTACCTTTACAACTATGCACAAGCTCAAGCTCAAGTTCTGTTCCACCAGAACATTATCGTTGAGAAGACACTTCATTCGAGTACTAAGACGGAATATCTTGACTTTGCTGATCACCTTGATACGATCACTTCCCACATGGAAAAGACGTTGGCTGCAGTTGAGGCTGATTTCACTCAAGCATCTAAGTTTGTGGAGACCTGGTACCAGTTCCAGGCACTTTGGGATGTCAACTCTGACTCAAATTACACCAACCTCACGCTTTCGGGCTGGTTTGCTCTATTTGAAGAGATCAAGAAATCTCGTGTGTTGTTTGATAATGCGGAGGTTACCAGATCATTTGGCTGCTTTGTCGTTAACTTTGATGATGCCAGGGTCCAAATCAGCTCTAAGTTCAACTTGTGGAATAGAGAAGTCATGGTAAGATTTGCTGAATTTTTATGTGATACTACCAAGGAAACACATAACAACATCATCAAGGCTCGAAAAACACTGGAGTCTCATGACTTGAACCTCTCATCGGTGCAGGACACCGTTGAGGTTGTGATGAACGTCCAGAAAGAGAAAAAACACTGTGAAGAACTCAAAGAATTCATTGAAGAACTTCGAACTGGTGAGAAATTACTGTCGAAGCATCGCTTCAAACTGCCTGAGGATTATATCTACGTTGATCAAGTTGAAAATGACTTTGCCTCTTTGTTAGAGGTCATTTCCAGACGTTCAAAGGTGATTGATGAGAATGCCGATATAATCAGGAAGAACATTGAAACTGAATGTACTAGAATGGAGAACTCGATTTCTGAAGCCCAGAATAACTGGTTGTCTCAAAGACCGATTGATGACTCCACTACTCCACCAGTGGCAATTTCCATTCTTGTGTCAATGGAAAAGACATTCGAGTCTATTGATTCTCGTAAAAAGTTGTTGGTTGAAGCTGCTCTGCTCTTCGCTTTACCGATGAGTGTTTCTGGTGACTTGGCACAGACTTTACAAGAGTTGAAAGACCTGAAATCTGTTTGGGTTTCCATACAGGGTCTTTGGAGATCTCTTGATGACCTTAAAGGTTTGAAATGGTCTACCCTTAAGCCGCGTGCTCTCAGAAAACAACTTGAAGATCTTGTCGCTGCTACAAGGGCTATGCCAGCTCGTGTTCGTCAACATCAGCCATTTCAGCAATTTCTCAAGACTGTTACTGATCTCTCTAACTCTCAGAAAATTCTCGTTTCGTTGAAGGAGGATTTCATCAAAGAGAGACATATGAAGGCTTTGTTCAAAAATGTCGGCAAGGAGTACATTAACGATCTGACCGTTGGTGATGTTTGGGACCTCAATCTCTTGCTCAATCAAGGTACCGTGAAGTCCATCATTGATCAAGCCAATTCTGAGCGTGCCATTGAAGAAGCTCTGGATGCTATCAAGGAAGTTTGGGATGAACAAGGATTCAGTTTCTTTAATTACAAGTCGCAGTCATTGGTGAAGAACTTTCCTCAGCTACTTGATCTTGCTTCGAATGACCTCGCTAGCTTGAACTCCATGAGGAACTCTCCCGTATTCAAGATCTTTGAGAAAGACATCACACATTGGGAGTCTATCCTCAACAGTCTCTACCAGGTAATTGATATATGGGTTGAGGTTCAGAGAAAGTGGATCGACCTTGAAGGTGTGTTCGATGCCAAGTCAGGTGTGCGGAAACTGTTACCCATGGAATACTCTCGATTCCATTCTGTCTCTACTGAGTACCAGTCCACGTTGAAGAAGATTTACCGTAATGCTTTGGTTATTGAAATCAGTACCATTCCAGACCTTCTCCAAACTATGGAGAGAATCTCAGAGTCCCTAAATCGTATCGCTAAGGCACTTGGTGAATTTTTAGAGAAGCAGAGAGAGTTGTGTGCAAGACTTTACTTTGTTGGTAATGATGACCTCATTGACATGATTGCCAACAGTGAGAACGTTGGTAAGCACTTCAAAAAGATGTTCGCTGGAGTAGCATCCGTGACTTATGACCAAGCAGGAACGTCCATTACTTCTGTTGTTTCTCCTAGTGGTGAGGCTATGACCTTGAAGAGCCCAGTATCATTGGAAACTTACCAAAGACTTGATGAGTGGTTGAACCAACTAGACTATGAGATCAAGGTGACACTTGCAGCACAAGTCACGGAAGCGTTGTCTTCATTTTATGACCTAACCATTGAAGAATGGACTCTCAAGTACACTACCCAAGTCCTCATCCTTGCTCTGCAGATTATATGGACAGAGCAAACTGAAAATGCTATTGCGAACTCCTTACTTGCAGATTCTCAAGCTAAGATCGATCAGTTGCTAATCGACCTTGGCGGATTGAAGGCAGTTGATGGTCAAAAGAAAGAAGCACTCATCATTGAAGTTGTTCATCAAAAGAATGTTATATCTGAACTTCATGACGCTTCTCTATGCAATTGTGCTGATTTCTCTTGGACAAAATACCAAAGATTCTACATCAATAAATCCGACTACGATCCTTTGAAATCTGTTCTTGTGAAACAGTCTACGAAAACTTTCGTTTATGGCTTTGAGTTCTTTGGTTGTATGGAGAGACTGGTTTATACTCCTCTTCTCAACTCATGCTTTATTGCTATGACCGGTGCTTTGGATCAAGGCCTAGGTGGTTCTCCATTTGGTCCAGCTGGTACAGGTAAAACGGAAACTGTCAAGGCATTGGGTCAGAATCTTGGTAAAATGGTTCTTGTGTTCAACTGTGACGAGTCCTTTGATTTCCAGGCTATCACAAGATTACTTGTTGGCATTTGCCAAATCGGAGGTTGGGGTTGTTTTGATGAATTTAATAGACTTGACAAGAACATTCTCTCTGCTGTCTCCTCTCAACTGGAGTTGATTGAGATGTCCCTTCAATCCAAGCGTGCGACTGTGAAGCTCATTGATCGGGAAACTCCTATGGGTGAGGGTACCGGTGTCTTCGTAACTATGAACCCAGAGTATGCAGGAAGATCGACACTCCCGGAAAACCTAAGAAAACTTTTCAGAAGTTTCTCCATGCAGAAGCCAGATACAGAAGTGATTACTGAAGTCCTATTAAGGGCAAGAGGCTTCTCTGATGCTGCCATAGTTGCTGTTACTGTTGTGCGGTTCTTCCACGAAATGGCCATCTCTTCCACATCCCAACAGCACTATGATTTTGGTTTGAGAGCAATCAAGAGCACGCTTGAACATGCTGCCAAGATCAGATTGAAAAACCTGGAAGCTTCTTCCCTGCAGGTTATCGCTAAGGCTTTAGATGAAATGCTCCTCCCAAGATTAGTGAAAACTGATACCTCGCTCTATCGCCGAGTGAGAGATGAACTACTTCCCGGTGTGGAGGCTATTCATGAAGACCTAGAGTTGAAGAAGGCCTTAGTTTCTGTCGGAACGAATAATGGTTATGTCGCTTCTGAAACTTGGTTGACGAAGGCTCTGCAACTCTTCAAAATTCAGGAAACCAAGCAGGGTGTCATGATTGTGGGTAAGAGTGGTGTAGGTAAAAGTACCTTGTGGAAGTCTCTTCTCTCTGCAATCTCCGCCATCTCTCGTCAAGAATCCAACCATTTTGTTATTGACCCTAAGGTGAAGAGTAAGGCTGAGCTCTTTGGATACTTAGACACCATTACTAGAGAGTGGGTTGATGGTCTCTTCACCTCCATCATCAGAAGGCTTAATGAGGATCTCAGAGGTGAGTCCACAAGGCCTACTTGGATTGTTTTTGATGGTGATGTTGACCCTGTCTGGGTTGAAAGCTTGAACTCGGTACTTGATGACAATAAGATCTTGACCCTACCGAATGGTGAAAGACTTCGAATTCCAGAGGCTGTAAGGTTGGTATTTGAGGTTGACAATCTAGATCACGCTACCCCAGCCACAGTGAGTAGATGCGGTATGATCTGGTTCGAAGATGATGTCGTGTCGCTAAATGACGTCTATGAGCACAATCTCCACCTGTTCAAGACCCAATCTTGGAATGATGATAGGTCGGTCTCCAGCTTGCAACGGGACTGTGCTGAGATCATCAAGGAAGCATTGCCGCCTTCTTTACTCCAGACTCTTGTCACTACCATTATCTCTGATTTCCACCCCGTTATGACTGTTACTGGTATCTCCTTGATCAGAAATCTTTTCGTTGTGCTTCGCTCCAGACTTGCTCACCATATGTCAAACTCAAGTGTCATTTCGAGAGAACACATCCTCAGAAATCTCATGCTGTCTCTGACTTGGTCTTTCGCTGGTAGTTGCTCTTTGGCTGAAAAGATTGGGTTTTCAAAAATTCTCTTTGACATTCCTTCATTCCAAGGCTTCTTTCCTTCAAGTGAAACGCATAATCTCCTTGACTATGATGTTGACGAAAAAACAGGCTGGATCCATCTTTCAGAAATGGTTGGTTACACTTCATTAGAGACACATGCCATTGCCAATCCAAACACAGTGGTTCCGACAATAGATACTCTGAGACATGAACAGCTGGTTTACTCCATCCTCCAACAGAAGAAGTCATTGATTCTCTGTGGTCCACCAGGTTCTGGTAAGACAATGACATTATATGCTGCCCTCGAAAGATCACCTGAAATCGAACTGACGAACTTGAACTTCTCTAAGGAGACAGAGCCAGCTGCAGTGTTGAGAGCTCTCGAACAGCTGTGTGAGTACAAGAGAACTGCTGATGGTTTCGTTCTTTGTCCAAAGGCTGCTGGTAAGAGAGTTGTACTCTTTGCCGATGAAATCAACCTGCCTCGCCAAGATGATTATGGAACACAAAAGGTGATCTCATTCTTGAGACAGCTGGTTGAGAAGAGCGGTTTTTGGAGAGGTTCTGATAAGCAGTGGGTCCAGATCCAGAATATTCAACTGGTTGGCGCTTGCAATCCACCTACCGATGCTGGTCGTGTTCAGTTGAGTCAGCGCTTCCTTTCACATGTTCTTGTTGTTATGGTTGACTATCCTGGTGAGATTTCCCTTCAACAAATATATTATTCCTTCAATCACTCCGTCTTGAAGATCGTTCCGCAGCTATCTGGTTACTCGAAAGAGCTAACTCATGCTATGCTCAACGTTTACAAAGAGACACTTGGTCGCTTCTCTGCAGCTCAACACGCTCACTATGTCTACTCTCCTCGTGAATTAACTCGTTGGGTTCGTGGTATTTACTCAGCACTTCGCCCACTCGATACCATGGATATCTCAGGGCTTGTACGTTTGTGGGCGCACGAGGCACTTCGACTTTTCAGTGATAGACTAGTTGATGAGGAAGAGAGAAATTGGACGTGGGACCTCATTTTGAAAACTGCAGAATCATTCTTCCCAATGAGTGATGTTCATAGAGTCCTCACTAAACCAATTCTCTACAGCGACTGGCTCTCATTGAACTATGAACCGGTGGAGATGGGTGAGATTTATCCATTCATCAAGGAACGTTTGAGAGTGTTCGCTGATGAAGTTCTTGATGTTGATTTGACTCTTTATGATGAAGCTATTGATCATATCCTCCGTATTGACCGTGTTTTGAAGCAACCACAGGGACACATGATTCTGGTCGGACCTTCCAGCAGTGGTAAGACCACATTCACCAAGTTTGTCTCATGGGTTAATGGCCTCAAGATACATCAGCTTGGAGTGAATCGCAAATACACACTTGCAGAGTTTGATTCTACATTGAAAGACTTACTGAAGAGGTCTGGTGTTGATGATGAGAAGATCTGCTTCATTGTTGATGAATCTACTATTTTGGATGGCGCATTCTTAGAGAGAATGAACTCTCTGCTTGCTAACTCTCAGATTCAGGAAATCTTTGACCAAGACGAACTGTCTATGTTGCTATCCTCCTGTAAAGACCAGGTGAATTCCCGTGGTCTGCTGCTCGATACACCAGAAGAGTTGTACAACTGGTTCACGCAACAAGTTGCTGCTAATCTCCATATTGTGTTCACCATCAGTGATCCAACAAGTTCCAATGCTCCTCAGATCATTGCCTCTCCAGCCTTGTTTAACAGATGTGTTCTCAACTGGATGGGTGACTGGTCTTCTCAAAGTTTGTTACAGGTGACCAAAGAGATGTTGGAGATGATTCCTCTTGACAGACAGGATTACATAAAACCTGCTGATCATATCAGCTCACTTGGTTTCGAGATTCAGCTCTTCAGAGATGCTGTTGTTGATGCTTTAGTGCATATCCACAGACTATTCAAGCAATTCTCATCCCCTGGTAAGCTGATTGATCTTATCCAGAACTTTACCCACATTTATGATAAGAAGGATGCTGAATTGAAGGAGCATCAGAAGCACGTTGATAGTGGTCTTATCAAGCTCAAGGAAACTGTGTTGAAGGTTAAGCGACTCAAGGACGATCTCGCTCAGAAAGAGGCTATCTTGAAGCAAAAGGAGATCGAAGCCAAGCAGACTTTGAACAAGATTTTGAACGAACAGAATGAGGCCGAGAGAAAACAAGAAGCTTCTATCGAGATCCAGGCGGCTCTGGAGAGACAAGATGCCATGCTTGAGAAGAGACGTGAGGTTGTTATGAATGATCTTGCTCTGGCAGAGCCTGCCGTTCTTGAGGCCAGAAGGGGTGTCCAGAATATCAAGAAGCAACATCTCACAGAGCTCAGATCCATGGCCAATCCACCTGCTGCTGTTCAGCTAACATTGGAGTCTGTTTGCGTTCTTCTTGGTTACGAGGTGAGAACTTGGAGAGATGTCCAATCTATCATTCGTAAGGATGACTTTATTGCAAACATTGTCAATTTCGATTGTGAGATGCAGGTCACACCAGAAGTTCGCGAGTACATGGAAGATGCTTACCTCTCTAGACCGGACTACAACTTCCAGGCTGCTGACAGAGCAAGTAAGGCATGTGGCCCTCTCTTACAGTGGGTTGAAGCTCAGGTGAAATATGCTATTGTGCTTGACAATATTGGACCTTTGAAGGAAGAAGTTGAAGCATTGGAAGAAGAATCCATTCGTACACAAGCGAGATTGGCTGCAGCTGATGAGATGATCAAGGAGTTGGAGGAAAGTATTGAAGGTTTCAAAGATGAATATTCGGAACTGATTCGTGATATTGAAAATATCAAGTCGCAGATGTCAACTGTTGAAGCTAAAGCTGGAAGAGCTATGAAGCTTGTCGACAGTTTAACTGAGGAGCGTGCTCGCTGGACAAAGTCTATACAGAAATTTGATGAGCAGTACCAGTGTCTTGCTGGTAACGCTATGCTTGCTGCCGCTATGTTGACTTACTCTGGTGGATTTGACAACAAGGAACGTTTGGTGTTCTTGAGAGACTGTATCGACTATATGAATAGGGCTAAGATTATGATAGACCAACAATTCAGATTCTCCGGCTTCTTGAACTCACCATCCAATTTGCTCGCCTGGGAAGGACATGGTCTGGCTAATGATGATTTGTTCTTCGAGAATGTCACCATTATTGAGAACTCCAAACGTGTTCCATTGATTATCGATCCGTTTGGAAGTATTTTGGATATCATTTCCTCCAAAATCGCTCCACAGAAGATGACTGTGACCAGTTTCCTGGATGATGGCTTTGTCAGAACTCTGGAGAACTGCTTGAGATTTGGAGGTTTGTTGGTGATTCAGGATGCAGAGTACTTTGATCCAATTGTATCCCCCGTGATGAATGGTGATTTCCAAAGAATTGGAGGAAGAACATTGGTTAAGATTGGTAATAGGGATATTGATTGCTCAAAGACTTTCAAGCTGTACTTACACACCAAAGACTCCTCTATTTGTCCATCTCCATTCGTGTTGACAAGAACTACTATTGCTGACTTCACTATTACGAACAGTAGCTTGGAAGTCCAATCTTTGAATTTGGCATTATCCAGTGAAAGACCAGACTTGGAGAAGCAGAGGTTAGAATTGATCAAGCTTGACACAGAGTACAAGGTGAAGCTGAGAGAATTGGAGGAGTCTCTTCTTACTGCATTGAGTGAATCACGTGGTGATTTGCTCGAGAACAATGAGCTGTTAGCTACTTTGGAAGGGCTGAAGAAGGAGTCCACGGTGGTTGAACAGAAGATCACTGAAACTACTAGTGTTATGACGAAGATAAATGATGTTATTATTCAATATGAGCCGTTCGCGAGAAGCTCTGCATTGGTCTTTGCTGTTGTTGAGGGTTTGAGTTCGTTGTGTGACTTCTATCAGTTTTCGCTATCAGCCTATTTGGGCTACATCAAGAAGGTTCTATCAGCTCCATCGTCGTCTTCAGGAACTCAGTCACAAAGAGTACAGGAACTTGTTCTTTGGCTGTACAAGGAAGTCTTTGCTAACATTTCTCTGTCCTTGAGAACTCGTGATAGAATGGTGTTCGCTTTGAGTTTGTCGCTCCTTTTCCTGAGTGAAAAGGATGGTATCCTGTTTGTGAGATTTGTATTGACGTTGCTTTCTAGTGCTGACGCCGAAGAGAGATATTCGGTAGTCCAGGATGCTTTCTCTATCCTTTCGGTAAAGATTCCAGACAGCACTATCGGGAAGTTGCTTGGTAGTGAGGATGTTTCCTCTGAACTCAAATCGCTTGATGTTCCACTTGATGATCTTGATCCATTTTTGGTATCATACTTCCAAGGTGCCAGTATCTCTGATGCTTTGACTGTTCTGTCCAGCTTCTTGAGTACTGGATCAGGGCATTTCTCGTCCAAATATGATCTGTCCGACATCCTTGCTAAGACTGATCACCATCCGATTGTTCTTGGATCTGTTGCTGGTTGTGATGCCTCATTCAAGGTGAGAGCTGCCGCTGAAAGTAGCTCAATTGACATTCGTGTCATTGCTCTTGGATCTGTTGAGGCCACGGAAACTGCTACGAGAGAGTTGGAAATCCGTGCAAAGAGTGGCGGCTGGTTACTTGTGCAAAATGTTCAGACTGCCTCTTCTTGGCTCGAGTACCTGGAGAAGAAACTTCAAGGTCTCACACCTCATCCAGGCTTCAAGTTATTCCTAACCTGTGACATCATGTCTCCAATACCAACCACTCTTCTCAGATACTCTCACTTGCTGGTCACTGAAAACTCACCAGGTGTGAAGACCATCATGGGAGAGTTCTTCAAAAGTATCTCTGATAGATACCAGAGCATTAAACCAGCTGAGAAGTCCCAGATCTATTTCATGCTCTGCTGGTTCCATGCTGTTGTGCAAGAGAGATGCAGATTTGTTCCCCTGGGCTTTACCAAGAATTATGACTTCAACGATTCCGATTTCAAAGGTGCATTATTCTTGATTGATAGATGGTTCGAAGAGGTCCACTCAGGAAGATCCAACGTACCTCCAGAGTCAATTGATTGGGCAGCCCTTCAATTCCTCGTTGGTGATATTGTGTATGGTGGTAAGGTTAATGTTGAAGCGGATCTTCACTGTCTCAGAAGTCTCGCTGCTAAGTTCTTCAGCTTGGAAATCTACGGCAACACTTACAACATGATCGAGAATGAGGTTTCTGCTGCCACTGGTGAGTCGTTGATCCCACCTGAGGGAAGCCTCGGAATGTATCAAAAGTGGATTACGGACTTGCCAGATTTGCAACCACCATCCTGGATTGGTTTCGAGAAAGATGTTGAGGTTGAGCTGTTGAAGAAAGAGAGTATGGAGATTGTTGCCTCTTCCAGAAGATTGTTGGAGGATGTTGTGTCGTGATATGCTACTGAGAAAGGCTTGAATAAGACGTAATTGATGTGATTCATGATACATTGCAGTGCTTGTAGGTCGCCAACTTCTATTAATCACACATCCACCACGCTCTGCAAGTTCGCAGAGGACTGGATCTTCTCGATCACAGCCGGTGGGAAAGCCAGGTTGTCTCTGTGTGCAACGTATTCCGAGTCAGCGTAGCCCAGCATCTTCTCGATCTCGTGCGATTGGCATCCCTTGATCTTGTCAATCTCGGTCGATGTGTAGTTGACTCTTGCTCTTCCGATCTCAATCACTGGCTTTGACGAGTCCCAGTGGCCCTCCTTGTCCTTCTGGCCAACCTTGATGGAAACACACTCGTGCTCGTGGAAAGTTCCCTCCACCGCGATAATCCCCACTGGCAGAAGTCCAGCCTTGTTTGTACGTGTCAGGGCATCGTGGGCACCTTTGTCGATGATGATGGAGCCGTGTGTGTGGAGCCCGTGGAGCATCCAGAACTCACGGTTCTTCACGTGCTTATCACGGCCCACAAAACGGGTGTGGAGCGGGACATTGTTGGAGACAAGCTCCTCGAGGAGCCGGGCCTGTCTCTGCTCGGAGGTCTCGGTAAGCTCAGTGGCTTCCTCGGGGTGGGATATATACTCCACAATCTTCCACAGGTTCTCCGGCTGTGAGCTTTTCATGATGATCATCGTAGTGCCTGCTTCTGTGGCGAGATCAGCAGCAATGAGCTTGGTGGTCATTCCTCCCGTACCAACATCGCTTCCTGCTGAGCTGGTGTCCACTCTGAGCTCGCTCATATCTTCAACAACCAGCACTGGCTTGGCGTCCGGGTCCGTTCTCGGATTGGCCGTGTAGAGACAATCAACATCTGTCATCAAGAATAGGTAGTCTGCGCCTACTAGGGCAGCCGTGATGGCGCTGAGCGTGTCGTTATCGCCAAACTTGATCTCAGCCACAGACAAAGTGTCGTTCTCGTTGACGATTGGAACCACACCCATCGACAGCAGCTCGTTCATGGTATTCTGGGCGTTTTTATACTGTGTCCAGTCTGCGATGTCGTTCCTCGTGAGAAGCACCTGGGCGATTCTCTGGTTAAGCTGGGCAAATAGTGCGTCCCAACGGCCAATCAGTTTGCTCTGGCCAATCGCAGCAAGGGCCTGCACCTGTGAGAGCTTCTTGGGTCTTTTGTCCAAACCCATCGTCTTCAGCCCAACGGCAATACCGCCGGAGCTGACAATAACCACCCGATGCCCAGCTCTGCGAAGACGGACAACGGTTTCCACGATGAGCGACATCGTGGCGAGACGGGGCTCTTTGGTCTTCTCGTCAACGAGCGACGACGTGCCGAGCTTGATGACAATGGTATACTTTGTATCTTTTGTCATTGAAGAAAGAGTGGTGAATGTGGAGGGGTGTGTTGATGAGATTGGTGTAGTTGAAGGTGGTGTTGAGGGAGAGTTCGCGACTTTTCGCATAAAACGTGTTCGCGGAGCGTGTATAGAACGCATTCGCGAAATAAACATAGAACGCATTCGCGAACTCCTCATAAAACATCATAGAGTCATATACATATGACTCTACCGCCCGCCACTATTACACCACCAAAATGGGCCACCTCATCACTGTTGCCACGTGCAACCTCAACCAATGGGCTCTCGACTTCGAGGGCAACAGGGACCGCATTGTCGAGTCCATCAAGCAGGCCAAAGCGGCCAAGGCCTCGCTTAGAGTCGGCCCTGAGCTCGAGATAACGGGCTACGGGTGTCTAGACCACTTCCTCGAGCAGGACATTTACCTCCACAGTTGGGAGATGTACGCTTCGATTCTCACCAACACCGAAACCCATGGGATTTTGTTGGACATTGGAATGCCCGTTATCCACAAGAACATCAAATACAACTGTCGCGTGGTGTCCTACGACGGCAAGATCCTTCTCATTCGCCCAAAGTTGTGGCTTGCAAACGACGGTAACTACCGTGAGATGAGATTCTTCACCCCATGGCAGCGTCCAAGATATGTTGAGAAATACCTTCTTCCGCGTATGATCCAGAAGATCACGGGCCAATTGGAGGTTGACTTTGGCGATGCCGTCGTCTCCACATTGGACACTGTAATTGGAGCTGAGACTTGCGAAGAGCTCTTTACTCCGCAGTCTCCACACATTCAGATGGCTCTGGACGGTGTTGAGATCATCACGAACTCATCAGGTTCCCACCACGAGCTCCGCAAGCTCCACACCAGGCTGGACTTGATCAAAGAGGCCACGACAAAGTGTGGTGGTATCTATCTCTATTCTAATCAGAAAGGCTGTGACGGTGACCGTCTCTACTACGACGGGTGTGCTCTGATTGTGGTTAATGGCCAGGTTGTCGCCCAGGGCTCACAGTTTTCTTTGAAAGATGTTGAAGTTGTTACTGCTACTGTTGATCTTGAGGAAGTGCGTGCTTATCGCTCGTTGATCTCTCACGGGCTCCAATCGACTCAGACACCAACATATCAGAGAGTCCACGTCCCAATTGAGCTCTCGCCTCAGCAGATCGTGTTCAACCCGTCTGTTGTTCCGTCAAGAAGTCAGCAGATCTTCTACCACACGCCAGAGCAGGAGATTGCCCTCGGGCCGGCGTGCTGGCTCTGGGACTACGTCAGACGTTGCAACGGTGGAGGCTTTTTCCTGCCATTGTCTGGTGGAATTGACTCGTGTGCTACTGCTGTCATTGTGCACTCGATGTGCCGTCTTGTGGTTGCTGCTGCTGCTGAGGGCAACGAGCAGGTGATCAGCGATGCCCGAAAGGTTGCTGGTGTTCCACAAGATGATGGATACGTCCCGGAGGATCCTGCTGAGTTCGCCAGCAGAATCTTCCACACGGCGTACATGGGCACCAAGAACTCGTCGTCCGAGACGAGAAGCCGGGCCCGAGAGCTCAGCGAGAAGATCGGGTCCTACCACGTTGATCTGAACATGGATACGCTTGTGGAAGCCGTCATCAAGGTTTTTGAGGTTGCCACGGGCAAAAGACCGGTCTTCAAGATCTTTGGGGGCTCGCAGATTGAGAACCTGGCTCTCCAGAACATCCAGGCCCGGCTGAGAATGGTGCTGGCATATCTGTTTGCCCAACTGCTGCCTTGGGTGAGGGGCAGACAGTGGGGTGGTCTCTTGGTGCTGGGCTCCGCCAATGTTGATGAGTGCTTGAGAGGCTATCTTACCAAGTACGACTGTTCTTCTGCGGACATCAACCCAATTGGTGGTATCTCAAAGACAGACTTGAAGAAGTTCATTGCCTATGCGGAAACCGAGTTTGAGCTGCCTGTGTTGAGGGAGTTCCTGGATGCCACACCAACTGCTGAGCTGGAGCCTATCACTGAGACTTATGTCCAGAGTGACGAGATCGATATGGGCATGACCTACGAGGAGCTCTCAGCGTTTGGACGCTTGAGAAAGATCCAGAAGTGTGGCCCATACTCCATGTTCTTGAAGCTGTACCACGAGTGGACACCTCGTCTCACGCCACGCCAGGTTGCGGAGAAAGTGAAGAGATTCTTCTTCTTCTACGCTGTGAACAGACACAAGATGACCACAATGACACCAAGTTACCACGCTGAGCAGTACTCTCCAGACGATAACAGATTTGATCTGCGTCCCTTCCTTATAGATCCGAGATTCAGGTGGGCCTCGAAGAAGATCGACGAGATCGTTGAGCAGTCCGAGAAGGGCGCCACTGATGATTTGGAGACCCTGACGGTGGAGTGATATGTAATTATAGTCGACGGTGTGTAATACTGATATCGACATTACTTGTTCGTGAGTTCTATATAAGCTGGAAGTCATTCCTGGCTCCGGCTAGTTCATTAAGCATTTGTAGTTTTAATCGGCAGGATAAATCTCTGAACGTGCTGAAATATGTTTTTAAGTTGATTGAGGAGATATTGGTATCTATCGGGGGCAGCACCATGGAAAATAATCATGTTTGAGCGTTTCAAAATGACGAATAGTGTCTTTCATACTATCTGTCTAGAACTTCTCTACTCTTTATATTGTACTTTTGGGCCTTCTATGAAGCTTTTATTACGATTTATCATATGACTAATGAATGCAGCTCCAATGAGATGTATAATATCATACTTATATATATTGATAATCATATTAATGACGTTCGATTAAATATATAATATTATATTAATAGATATTAATCACATTAAGAATTAGTGAACTCACTTGAAAGGCCACCAACATCACGGAAAATTCAGTTTCTGAATGGCCAAAAAAATCTTAGCAAATTTTTTTCCAGCTAATATACAATCATTAAGCCTACCAGGCCTTATCACATAACTTTGAATAAACAAATATCCAATTTCTGAGCTTCAAATACGCTATTAATATGTCTTAATCCATACTTAATTACAGATGGTGTCCGGGTGCGGCGATGCTCTGGTGTCCGGGTTTTCTGCGCGCATACAGAAAAAAATTTGAGCCAAGTGCATAAGTCTTTCTCCAGAAGCTGTGAATGAAGGCTCTAGAACACCAATAAAAATGGCGAAAAAGTCCCTTTCAGAGCAGATTGCAGAGCTCACAAAACCTGTTGTGCGTGACTACGATATTGAGGATGCTGAGCGTGGCGTTTTCGACAATTCTGGGTCTGAAGACGAAGGCACGGGTGCAGACTTTGATGATGATAAGTTGAAGAACGAGCATTATGTCAGTGTGGCGAAGAGTAAGCTCAGACAGAACAACATCGAGCTGAGAGATGAGAAGTACAAGGGAAAAACCTCCTCCAGAAAGGCCATTTTCGAGAGTGAGAGCGAGGAGGAGGCCAGCGATGAGGATTTGGCTGAAGAGGAGAGTGAAGAATCAGAGTCAGATGAGAAAGACGGAGAATCTGAGTCAGAGGAGCAAAGCGAAGAATCCGGGTTGGAGGGGGACTCTGCTGTCTCCCTCACGGACTCAGAAGAGTCAGAAGAGTCAGAATCCGAGTCAGAACCTGCCACGGACTCAGAAGCTGAAGAATCAGCAGACGCTAAGAGAAACAAGCTCAAACAATTGATGTCCCAAGAGCGCAAAGTCATTCTTTCTCGTGTTTCTACGTCCACTCAGACAGATGCGTTGAAGGGCTACGCCGTTATTGCCCAGCAGAAGCAGTTTGACAACATTATTGATTCCAGAATCAAGCTTCAAAAGGCTGTTCAGAGTGCTAATGCGCTTCCTCTGAACCATGAGACCTTTAAAGAGCTCGAAGACTCCAAGTCTTCAAAGCTTGAGGAAAAAGCCACAGAGTCGCTGCTGAATCTTCTCGATGGGCTGCTTTCACTGCGAACAAAGATCTACAACAAGCAGAAGCTCACAAAGGAACCACTGCAGACGAAAACCAAGAAAAGAACACTGTCTGAGTACCTCTCTGAAACCGAGAAACTTGATGCTATCTTGAAGAAAAACAGAGAATCTGTGCTCACCAAGTGGTCCCATAAAGTTCAGAGTGCGTCCGGTGCCCAAGCTCTTAACGCATCCAAGTTCAAATCGCTCAACCAGGGAGCAGCACAACAGGTGGAGGCCAACTTGATGGACATGGACCGTCTTGTCAAGCGTACACGTCTTAACAGACGAAACATTGTTCCTATGGGCCGTGTTGAGGTGGAGGAGGAAGCTGAAGACACTGACGATCTGTCCAAGCAAGTAGATCGCTCGCTGAAGGAGGACGCTGATATCTTTGACGACGAGGACTTCTACCGTGTGCTGCTTAACGATCTGGTGAACAAAAAGCTGACTGAGAGTGCTCCATCTGGAGGGCTGATTTTGACCAAGACCAAGGTGAAGAAGAACATTGACACGAAGGCCTCCAAGGGAAGAAAGCTCAAATACACCGTCCAGGAGCCAATCCAGAACTACGAGGCTCCAAAGGGCAGCTTCAAGTGGGACGACTTACAGATTGATGAGTTCTTTGCTGGTTTGCTCGGTCAGAGAGTCGACTTTGCTGAAGGCGAGGAGGAGAGCAGCGATGAAGAGGAAAGAGAGCTCGTTGCGGAGGATGGCTTGAAGTTGTTCGGTTAGGGTCTTAATGGCATTCTTTAGCATGGTTAACTATTTTCGTAGATCTGCAAAACAGAAGAAGTAATCTATGAGAAGAAGTGATAAACCAGATGAACGCCGTAAACTAGAATTATATATGCAAAACGTAAACCATAACTAGATCTTCAAGTTGCTGAAACTGCTTCCAAGGCCCCCCAGGGAGCTCCCACCCTTCTGCTGTCTCTCCTTGTTTCTCTTCTGCGCGAGCTTACCTCTGGATACAGAGTCGGCTGCCTCTTTCATCTTGTGGATCTCTTCGTTCTTCTTCACAAGTCTTCTTCCACCACCTTCGGTTTCGTAGTTGTCCAAAAACTCATCCAAGAGGTCCTCGAAGTCCGCACGCTCGTTCTTCATGTCGAACGGCTTGTAGTCCTCCTCCTCTTCCTCCTCCGCCTCTTCGTACTTCTTCATGACAACCTCAAACTTATCGTCCAGGAGTCTGAGCGATTCACTTCTAAGCAGCGCTGAGCTGGACATGGAGAACGCAGAGGTGTCGGACATGGCTCCTTTCTTTCTTCTCTCTTTCCGTTTGGAGCCCTTCTTGCTCTTTAGACTCACGTCTTTGAAGGACGGCAAGTCGGGCAGAACATCGCCCTCTTCCGCCTCCTCCTCTTCCTCATCAAACTCGTCATCAGAGTCCCACTCGTTCTTCTTGTACTTGTTCATCGCCTCGAACTTTCTGAAGCCGGCTTCCCAGCCCTGATCGCCTTCTTGAGCGAAGTGTGCATCATCGTACTGGGCCATTTCGTCCTCGTAGTTGTCCATGTCCCACTCGTCAAACTGGTCCTCAAATTCGTCCTCGTCAATCACAGCAGCACCTCCTTGGAGCAGGTTGTCGAAAACAGCATCATCGTCATCAACGTAGGCCTCGTCCTCCAATGCTTCGAGAACCTCTCTCAAGGCCGGGTTCATATCTGGCTTGAAACCGACGATCTCATCGGGGACGTTCTGCTGGTCCTGGTAGGTCCTTTTGACCGTGGTTTTCGAGGGGAGAACGTCCTCTGGAAGGGCAAAGTCCTCCTTAAACTGAATGCCATCTTTGGCAGCTTTTTTCTCCTCTTTAGCAGGAATGAAAACACCGTTTCCCTGGCCAATAGGCTTCAAATGCTGTAAATAGTCGTACTTGGAGTCATCAAAGGTGATACCGTACAAAGCAGCCTCACCCTCGTTCTCTCTCATCTTCGTCAAATCATCTCCGAGCTCGGCCTCAAGCTGTGTCTTCGTCTTGATCTTGCGGCTTTTAAGAGCCTGCTTCTTGTTCTCGACGGGGACGAGAACATGCTCTGAGGCGTCTGTATCGTGGTACAACGGGTCGTCGTGGGAACGGAAAACGACCTGGAACGTCTTGTCCTTCTTCTTATCGACCCATTTGCGTGTAGACATTTTGTTTTGGGGTTTTTTGTGGGTGGTGGAGCCCGCTGGAGGTTAAGAGAGATGTGCCTGCTCTTAAAATTTTTGGAGCTCATCGCGAAAGATTCTATTATGGTAGATGATTAAGTAGGGTTTCCCGATTAGGAAGTCTACGCTTCATACTCCTCTCTAGTTCATAATTAATTTTAAGCACCTTACACTAGTATTTTTGAAGTTCTGAGTCTATATTAGTAGTGTAATGTGGGTGTAAGTCCTCTACAAGAAGCTTTGAATAGTCATTAAAATTGCAAGCTTTACCACAGTAGTGTGGATTAGTCGGACATATTGATCATCTCTACAACTTCGATCTCGTTCTTTCCTCCAACCTTCAGTCCTAGATCACCTATCTTATCCTCTTCATATACCTGTTCCCCGTCTTTCAGGAAGACCAGATCCTCAACAACAAGACCAGCTGTATCTGCGAACTTGTTCATGACTTTCCTCATATGGTTTCCCATACGGGTACGGAACACCATTTTATGGCCTACGCCGATCAGGGAGATTGTCAAGTCCGTAGGTTTGAGATCTGGTGGTGGTGTTACCGGAGTAATTGCCCTTCTGGTCTTATGGAGCTTCCTTGAGCTCCTGTTCATCGATTTGGCACTAGTGACAACCACAGAGATAGCAGTGAGGTCTTTTGCGATACCGGCATCTCTCAGGTCCATATCAGCTGTGAGCTTTCTGCCTTTAAAGCGGAACTCCATCGACTCCACGGGAATGCCAATCCTGTCGCTCAGTCTCTTGAACATCACACCGAACTTGACGTTTTCCCTGATGTCAAAAGTACTCATCTTCTCCTCTTTAATCTGCGGAATCACAGGTTTCAGCATGAATCTGATCTTCAGGTGGAAGCCATGGGAATAGTCATAGTTTGGGTCGTCACCAAAACTTGCAGCCTGGTCTTCCAAGTGCTCTTTAGTACTATCATCACTGTCGTTACCAGACACTGACTCAGAAGGGTCAATCGCAGTCTTTATAGAGAAAGAACTCTGCTGTGTCGGAGGGAAACAGTCTCTCGCCAGCATCTCAGGACGTAAAACTAGATCCTTATAAGAGAACTCAACTTTGGAGTGTTTGATTCCAGTACGTTTCTGGAACGTTTCGAAAGCGTCCTTCATGGGCCTATCGATGGAGAAATCTGTCATGACGACTCGACTGAAGGTTGTTGATGAAGGAATCTCAATCATTAGCGTAACATGCTGACGGCGTTCGCCGTTGAAATTCTTGGGAATCTTCAATTTGATTGGAGGGTTAACTGGGGAGTCCTCTCGTGTTCTTTTGGAAGACTGTGGAGAGCTGCTACTCTCACTGGATGGAGTTGCTGTGCCACTGATGGTCATAATGAAACAGGATTTGGAGGGAATGAGGTTGTTCAAATGGCAACTAGTGTCCGATTCCGGTCGTTTCTGGGCCAATTAAAAAGTTTTGCGTCTGATCTTAGCAGAGAACTAAAAAGTGGATTTTTGGTGTGAAATCTGAGCTCTTTATAGCGTAATCCGTTCCAATGTTTAAGTCCTCTGATCCCCGGTGGGTTCTTTCGAGCCCTCGCTTGACTTCCGCATTGGGAAATCTCACTCTAATTATGAAGTATTGCTAAATTCAACATTTGCGTCGCCGGTCGCCTGTTATAAACTACAAAGAAAACACTCAATACATGTTTAGCTGGTTAATTCCTTTATCGAGCTCAATTGGGTGAATACACAAGCGAAAGCTCAGGTTGGAAGACATCAAGAGACAGAGGCAGAGACATACCTCACTTGAGCTAAAGGAAATTAAGAGACAGAGAGAACCGTATCTCACTTAACAAATATCACCAGTTTTTTCTCCTTGGCAACAAAGAAGGTCTTCACTTTTGGGTCTTCAAACACTGTCGGTAACGGCAATTCGAGGTCTTTAGCGGCGAATTGCTGGTTAGCATTCTTCAATATGAGAGTGTTGGTGGTTCTGTCCAATGAGAGGTCATAATCCAGCGAGGATTTGTTCTGTGAGGTGATCTCAATCTCTAGCTTGTAACCGTTGATATCAATTTTTTTCATAGATGTCTCGTATTTCAGCCTTTCTGTCGTTGTCCTTGGCTCAGCAGCAGGTTTCCGTGCCACTGGCGTCCTTGACTCGAGTGACATATCTTCAATCTCCTGGATCAGGGGGGTCTTCCCTTGAGGTCTCTTAGCCCCCCATATATCAATGTCGACATCTACGCTTTCGTCCTCAACTGCTCTTTTCATCTCCAACAGCTCTGAGACGTCATTAGCAGCCTCCTTACTGTCCTTTACCCACTCAACGATCCCCGGTGTCCCTTTGGATACCATTTTCGGGATACTCATCTTTTCTCTGTCCAGTACACACTCGCCGCTTACTTCAACACTTTCTAAGCACCATTCAATGACAATCTCACGCAGCTGCTTATCGTTTTGGCACCAGATCATGGAGTCAGAGTTGATGACGCAGTCAAAAACGATGCACTCATCGCCTTTCTTGTCGGTATCGATCCTGTGTGCCGAGGTAACAATAGGGATCTCCCACTGGTCTGCCATGATAAGTTCATACGTTTTGGGGGGCTGGAAGGGCGTTTCTGGCTTGGGAACAAGTGATGATGAGCAGACATTGATGAACACCTTTGTGTTTGGTAGGTAGTTCAGCTGTTTGGATGGCTGCAGAAGTCGTGTTTTCACGACGAAGTTTGGTTTGGGCTCGATTCTTACGACATCTCTGGTATCTGTTAGCATTTTTGACGGTAAGATAGGTGTTGAGCTGAAGGAAAGTAATGGAGAAGGAGGGTTGATGTTTTGCAAATCGAGCGGGTTCGCGAAAACGGTAGGGGCACGAGCAATATGTCCATAAGCTCATCTTCTATGAATATTCATGTGATGTGGTGTGTATTCCTTCGTAGGTGTTCTATGGAGATGGGAATAATCCCTATTTTACAACCGAAAAGTGACTACTACTCCACCAGAACAGATAGCACTTTCTCAACTGTCTATGTCATAGCAACTTCTACGCTCTTCTTAGCAGTGCTCACCTCAGTACTTTTAGTATCATATTGATTAGTCACCCCCGGAGAAGTAGTCCGTTCCTTGAATATCAAGCTACTTCCTGGACAGCCTGGTTATTTCTGAGCTGGGAACGGTAATAGCGTGTGTAATTACCAGAGAAAATAGCATCTGTGCCATTTTTGGTCACTGGATTAATGTAATAACCATTAAGTACTGGCCGCAAAGCAGCCGTAATGCAGCCATGACTCAAAATACAACCAAACAAGTAGATTTTTTGAGTCCTAAATCAGAGCTCCCAATTAATATACCAGTCAAGAGCTGTCACTGAGCCAAAGATACACATTAATTCTGCTTCTGCGCTTGGGGCTTCCCAATGCGGAAGGTCGTTTCAGTGCGCGCGCAAAACGATATCTTTGGGATACGAGGCCCGTAAATCTCTCTTTCTTTATATACTCAGGGAGTGAAGCGGACCAAAAAAGTCGTGGAAAGACAGCTGCATTCTCAAATCACCAACAGGCGTTACAATGGGCACAAGAAGGAACTCCACATCCTCTCTGAAGGCCAATACACAACATCTTCTCTCTGAGGAGTCCACTTATTATGGCTCAACACGGTCCTCTAGAGGCCGTAGATCTCGGTTCCAGAGAGGTCTTGGTGTTATTGACGATGACTTTGACGACCAGGATGATTACGATGCCTCAATTGACACCGAACTTGGGGACGACGATGAGCCCAAAATCACACTGGAGTCCGAGATGAGGGCCATAGTAAAGTCCTCGATTCCACTATCTCTGACATTCTTCTTTGAGTATCTTCTAGCGGTCAATTCGCTGTTTTTGATTGGACATCTTGGTGCTGATGAGCTCGCATCGGCGTCCCTAGCGGTGATGACTTTCAATGTAACCGGTATGGCTGTGTTTGAGGGTATGGCTTCCTGTCTTGACACATTCTGTTCCCAGGCTTTCGGTGCTGGAAAGTTCAAGAAAGTTGGACTGTATTTCCAGAGATGCACTGCTATGATCACCATAGTCTCAATCCCAATCTTCACTCTATGGTGGCAATCTGGGTTTTTCTTGAGATTTATCATCCCGGAGACTCGTTTGTTGGAAATGACACAAACATATCTTCGAATCCTCGTCATTGGTGCTCCAGGACTGATTTTGTTCGAAACGGGTAAAAGATTCCTCCAGGCTCAGAAGATCTTCCATGCCTCAACATATGTGCTGTTCTTTTGTCTCCCATTGAATGTGGTCTTGAACTATACACTTATCAACTGGTTAGGATTCATTGGTGCTCCAATTGCAATCAGCATAACTTACTGGGTCATGGCTGTGCTATTGCTACTCTATGTTGTCTTCGTTGGTGGTAAAGACTGTTGGAATGGTCTTTCAATCAAAAGATCGCTGAGACATTGGCGTCCAATGCTGGGGCTTGCCTTACCTGGTTTGGTTATGATCGAGAGTGAATATCTATCTTTTGAGATATTGACAGTTTTCGCTGCTTATTTCGGTACAAAATCACTCGCTGCTCAAAGCATCATCTCGAATATCGGCTCTTTGACTTACCAGTTACCATTTGCGGTTGGTTGCTCCATTTCAACAAGAATCGCCATATATATTGGCTCAGGATCTATCCACAGCTCCAAAGTTGCTGTAAGGATCTCGTTCCTCGTTGCAGCTGTTGTTGGTACCACTACATGTCTAATAATCGTGATATTCAGACGCCCAATGGCTCTGCTATTCTCGAATGATGAAGAGGTGTTGAAAATCGCAGTGAAGAGTATGCCAATTCTTGGATTCAACCAATTGGCAGATACCGTCAACATTATCGCAGCTGGTGTGTTGAGATCCCAAGGAAGACAAAGAGTCGGTTCATATTTCAACCTCGCTTCCTATTACATCATTGCATTACCATTGGCTTATCTCTTGGCCTTCAAATTGGATTATGAGCTGGCGGGATTATGGCTAGGTCTCGGTACCGGTATCACAATACTGGCCGTTTCAGAGTCCATACTGGTGGTAAAGAGTAATTGGCCACAGATCATGAGAGAGGCCAAAGAAAGGGAGGATGAACCTGAAGAGGTTATCATCGACGATGAGAGTACTATTGCAAGTGCTGGTTCCAGTGCTGCAAGCTCTTTGTACGAGGAACGTGTTTAGATGTATAGAGATGGGTTTCTGTGGATTCATGTACCCTAATGTGTAATTACCTGACACCTCTGTCTAATTATCAGAGCTCTGCCTAAGAAAAGAATTCCGGGCCTCTGCCTGGTGCACGAGGACTAGAGTGTTTAATAGTAGATGTATAGATATCATTTTTGTGCATCTTAATTCGACCCTTCTGTTTATTCATCCGAGGTCCTCTGTCTAATGATTTGGTAGCCCTGCCTAAGAATTTTCCTGCCCCCTGCCTGGCCCTCCCGCGCCCTGCCTAAATTTCCCTGCCCCCTGCCTAGCCAGCTGGGGCCCAGTCGCGCCAGTCAAGAAATGCCCCACATCCCCTTGAAAAGCCCTTGAAAAGCAAGGGGATCAGGCCTTACTTCTTCTTCCACCGAAACACTATCCTCCCACAGAGGAACAGACACGATGACAAAGACCAATCCGTTGAATCCCTTGGACTCCTCACCAAAAAGGTCATCTTTTCTCGAAGTTCGTCTGCGCCACTGTGAGCTTGAGGAAGAACACGGAGAGAAGGTCTGGGTGATGCGAAAGGCCCCTTTCAATTCTCCAATCAACACAGTGATGAAATCCTTTGAAGAAGAGCTCAAAATCAACTTCAACTATTACCTGTTGCTGTACAACAACCACGAGCTTGTGGTGGACGATCGTCCGCTGGAAGAGCTGTTCCCTAGCCAGAAAACCGTCAATATCCTTCTCCGTCCCTTTAAACTGACGCTTCACAGGGCCAAAAAAGATCCAATTACACTAGAACGGGTTGACAGGACCCAGACGCTCCAGAGCGTGTGTCAGAAGGCCTCTTCTCTGTTTGGAATGAAAGAATCCGACATTCTGCTAGTCCACGACGGTGCTAAGCTCAGCAATGAATCCGGTATTAAAACTACGCTCAGAGAACATGAAGAGACGGTCTACGTCGTCAACAAACACGATAACCAGGGGACAAAAAATGCTCTTGCCTCCAGCTGCCGTACGAGGAAAGACGGGTTCCCACACGGATCGACGACTCTTAGATTCATTCTCCCCAGGTCAAATGGCCACAAATGGGGAACAAAACTGCCCATAAACATTGGTCCCAGCACGCCCTTTTCGGAGGCTTTTTCTAAGCTGAGTCAGGAAATCGGTGTCCCCTTCGAATCTCTCCAATTCAAGCATTTAAAAACAACGCTATCGCCAGAACAGACTCCAGACTCCGTGGGAATTCCACGGAGCCAATTCGTGGCCGATGTGCGGGTTTACCTCGTTGATGAAGCCAAGAAACGGGGCCATTCCGAAGACTTACACAGAAACCAAAGCAAAAGAATGCGCATTGAGTCGTGGTCAGATAGCTATGTGCCTCCGGACACCATCAACATCTGTTTTTTGTTCGCCAGTGGCCTCTCAAGACCCAATGCGAAGAGACATTTCCAGGTGAGCCACGACATTTCACACATGGGCACGCTATTTGAGAGGGTCAGCCAACGGGTCGGGGTTCCCGCTGAAAGACTCGAGTTCAAGTACCGTGGAGTTGTCTTGACGCCAGAGATGAACCTCTCTCAAGTTGGTATCGAAAGGAGCCAGCGGTTTGCTGATATTCAGTCGAGGATCATTGAGCCTGAGTCTCCAGAGCGTCGGAAGCTCGTGGTGACTTTGAAGGCCAGTCCCAAGAGGACAAAGCATGGTGCTGATAAATATATGGATAAAAGTATGGATGTCACAGAAGCTACAGAGGTGGTCCCGAAAGTTGAGAAGAAAGTCGTACAATCCGAGAGAGATTCAGCACCGGTAAGGAGAAAAGAGCCCGACGGCACTCGTCTGGTTGTGTGCTCACTGGGCACGGGAAAAGTAGCTTTCAGGGTCCAAGAGAACCAGTATGTTGGAAAAATGATGAGCAAATTTGCCCAACAAGCTGAGCTTTCCATCGAGGACCTGGTATTCCTCTTTGATGGGAAAGAGATATCCCCTTCAGAAAAGTTCGGGCAGCTCAGGCTGGAACCGGCCCGGGCAAACGTGATTGAGGTGATGAGCGTGGAGGAGCTGAATGATGACTAATGAGTGTAAGAGCGTGAAATGACATATTTAGCTGAATACATAGCTGAATTACTTGCCTTATAGAAGAGACCAACCGAGTCGACGCTATTGTTCTCTTTGGTGTCCGGATGTTTCCATTTTGGTGTCCGGGTGTCTTCGCCTTCCTCGAGGCCGCACTCTACATACATCTCCGGACACAAAACAACCGATTGAAGCCCCCACAGCGTAGTTCACAACGGTTCTTCGCCAAAACTCGATATGTCCTCTGCACAATCACGCCAGAACCGTTTCCAATCGCTTTCACGCTCGATCAAGGGCAGTGGCGATGACCTAGAGGAGTCCTTCCGCATCGGAGACTTCTCTTCGAAACACTTGAGACGGGCCTCCATCGCAGAAAACGAGCAGAGACTGCCCAACGCAGAGCACAGTGTTGATGCTGCTGGTTGTTCCGAAGTGAAGAAGATTGAGGGTGGTTTTGACGAGCACTTAGAGCATCAAAAAGGCTTCGAGGACTCGCTCAAGCAGCTCCACGAGCGCTCCACAGTGCACAGAGAGTCCATTTCAGGCATCTCCACGCTGATTTCCGAGTCCATCAAGAAGGAATCGCCAATGATGATTTACCAGCCTAGACCACAGCAGCCGAGTCAGAATCCCCGCCCCGGGTCAAATCCCGAGTCTCGCCCCGAGTCTCGTCTCTCAGGCCGTAACTTATCCCCATTCAGAGCCAATGTTCTCTCCACAGAAGTTGACGTACACAACCCAGACTCGGCTACGTTGGATGTGATTGGTCGCCATCTAGTCTCTGATGCCCAATCAATAGCGTCGTCTACGAAAAACCTCCAGCCTCTTAGCTCCAACGACGAACAATTTGATTCTCTTCAGCTACAAGGTGGTGATACTACCAGAGAGCTCTACAACTGGAAACGGGCTCATTCACCCGCTGCAGTCTCAAGACGTCGTTCTATGTCGTTCTCTGGCTCAATTGGAGGATCATCTAGCGTGAATGTTGAGGCTCCTGACTTTGCTGTGCACGATATTCGTGTTCCTGGAGGATTCAGAAGAAGCTTCATTGTCCAGAAAGCTACAAAGAAAGGGCTCCATAGTGGAGACTTCCAGCCTCCAACGTTTGTGACGAGGAACTTCATCGAGTTTCTGACTCTGTACGGGCATTTTGCCGGTGAAGAGTTAAGCGATGACGAAGATGAGGACGAGGATGAAGAGGAAGGGGAAGAAGGTGAGAGAGACCTCGATGAGGAAAGTCTCCTGCTTCCACGGGTTCCCAGAAGACAGCAGGAAGACACACACAAAGCCACTTCTACAAAAGCCGTTATGCTGTTGCTGAAGTCCTTTATCGGAACTGGCGTTCTGTTTCTACCCCGTGGTGCTAAGAACGCCGGCTGGCTGTTCACCACAGTCGCTCTTCTATTCTTCTCCGTGCTTTCCTATTACTGCTTCATGCTGCTGATAAACACCAAGACACAGCTAGGCAAGGGCTCCTACGGTGACCTTGGTGGGGTTTTGTTTGGTGATAACATGAGATTTGCCATTCTGTGCTCCATTGTCCTCTCACAAATCGGATTTGCAGCTGCGTACATCGTCTTCACAGCTACAAGTCTCCAGGCATTCACAATCTCTGTTTTTGATAAAGCACTGTCCATTGAGTTCTTCATCATTGGCCAGATGGTGGTTTTCATCCCACTGTCGCTCACGAGAAAGATCGCAAAGCTCTCTTTCACTGCGCTCATTGCTGACCTGTTCATTCTCCTGGGGCTCTTATACGTGTATGCCTACTGCTCTTCGGTATCTCTGACGAGAGGCATTGCTGACGTCCGAGCTCTCAATGAGAACTGGGCAATGTTCATAGGTACCGCTACTTTCACATACGAAGGTATTGGACTGTTGATCCCAATCCAGGAATCTATGAAGCGTCCTAGTGAGTTCCCAAAGCTTCTGTTTTGGGTTATGGTGACAGTTACCATAGTGTTTGTCTCTGCTGCTCTTGTTGGATATTTGGCGTTTGGTGATGCTACTGAGACGGTGATTCTGCTGAACTTCCCACAGGACAGCCCACTCGTTAGCGTTACCCAGTTGATGTATGCCCTGGCGATCTTGCTCTCAACGCCATTGCAACTGTTCCCTGCTATCAAGATCCTAGAACATGGCATCTTCAAACGCTCAGGAAAGTACAACACTCGTGTGAAATGGAGAAAGAACACTTTCCGTGCTGCTTTGGTGCTAGTCACTGCGATGATCGGCTGGGGAGGTGCTTCAAACTTGGACAAGTTCGTCTCCGTTATAGGAAGTGCTGCTTGTATCCCGTTAATCTACATTTATCCTCCATTGATGCACGCTAAGCTTGATGGTACTGGAAAGGGTGAAAAGGCCATTGACATGCTGCTATTGTGTCTAGGTGTTGTCATGATGGTATATACGTCTGCACAGACCCTCATGACCTGGTCTGACTAGAATGACAGTACATGTTATGAAGCACTGGTTGGCTTCTTAAGGATCATTGTGAATGTAGTGTTGTAGGCCTTTTGAAATGTGATCTCAGTTTAGAGGTTATTCGATTGGACAACAAAACCACATTATAAAAGAAGAAAGGGTCGGGCAGTATTTTACAATCATATGAGGCCGTTTGTTCAATATATCTTGGGTATAGATGTCTTGTCCTTTCCAGGAAGGTAATCAGGATAACAGGACGTGTGAACTCATACCTGGATACCAGGATAATAGGATATCAGAATATTAGAATATCAGGATATCAGGATATCAGGTTTTCAGGATTTCAGGTTTTCAGGATTTCAGGATTTCAGGTTATCAGACTATCAGGATCCTATCCGGATTTCCGGATGATGATATCGCATCTCCTTTAAGGAATCCGGATATGCTCAATCAATATCTGAAATATAGCTTATAACATTTGTCTTATGTGACTGGCAGATATATATGTGATAAACTTTATCCCAAATAAGTATGTCCAGAATATCCTTGATATACATCGTAGAGTCCTGATAACTCGTCAATCCACGTTCAATAAAGGTCAAAAAGTATCGCCGTGAGAGGAAGCCCTGTTCCAGTAGCTCATGGAAGTGAAAGGAAGCTGATTCCTTATTCAAGCCAACTGCAGAGAGTACACAATTCTCATCATCTGATCATTAAGATCTATATAGCCGAGTGTGATAATCTGGCATTGTGGGATTATCAGTAGAATTGTATTAAAATCGCGAACACTGTTAATTACCTGATTTTGGTTATACCATTACACCGAGGAAAAAAGTTTCATTTTTTACGCGCGATTAATTAAGGTGTCATTCCATACGGCCATTCTCGGCTTTAACTTCATATAACAACGTTTCTCGTTTGGCCAAAACAGCTTCTTACGACCCCAATTCGGCTTTCTGTGCACAATCCCCGGTGATGAAGCTGCTTCCGTTGCTGTTCCTCCTCAATGGTGCTATTTGTACCGGTGTAGGGTAAGTCCCCACAGCTTGGAGCTGCTTGATTCGTCACATTCACTAACCAATCACCAACAGAATACACGCGACATTGATATCTCGACTCCGTCCACACTTTCCCAAGGAACTCCAATCAGATGAACTCTTACCATTCATGGCAGGTGGTGCAGTGTTTCCCACTCTTTCCCCCTTAACCAAAGACAAATTCGGAGTTGAGTTTTGGCTTATATTCTTCAAGTCCGCTGTCGACTACGCCCTCGAGACGAGGTCAGATCCCATAACGAGACAACAGCTTGAGCTGAAAGCCTTCCTCTACGGTGTGTTCATCCATCTCGTTGCGGAGATCTTGTGGCGTCCGGTCGGATCATACCAAGGAGTGTTGCAGATGTTGGCCCACAAGGATTTCGATGGTGATGTTGGTGAGGCGGAGAAGTTGCTCTATGCTGCCAGTGATTTCCATCTTTTGAACAAACTTGACAACTTGGAATACTACCAGATGGACTTTGCGTATCCTAATCTGACGGAACTCCAAAAAATGTTTATCAGAGCTGGTCTGCAAGTCCCTCAATTCCATTTGTTTCATGAAACTACGAAGAGAGATTCAGCTTTGAAGTCTGAACTTACAGAGACGATAAACGCATCACGTGCAGCATATGCTCGAATGTCGCCACAGTTGAAGACTACATTAGATGACTATTACCTTGGTGGGCTGAATGAAATTGAAACGTCAGTTGTGAAATCTCTGCCACATCTTTCATCATGGTTTGAAGAGGGAACGGAAGATGATGATTTATGGGTCTGCGCTAATACATCCAAATATTATTTTACCAAGTTCATATGGGAAGAGGAACAGCTTAACGGTGAGGAAGCCACACTCCACTTACGCTCAGGAACCTTCATCAACAGTTATATTCCATTGTCCAATTTTGGTAGTGCAATTGGCGTTGGAAACTTCCTTCGTGAACCTTCAATCGCCATCAGTTCTCAATTTGAAAATGGAGACGGAGCAGTATACATTCTTCCACTTTCAGAGTTCACAAATGTCTCCACCATTGATGGTGACAGTAAACTGAAAGCTACCAGGGTTCAACCAACTTCGAATTATAGGGTCTCACCAGGATTTGGAGCCTCAATCCTAGATAATTATTTCGATAGACTCGAAAGGATGCCAGTTCTAATAGTTAGTGAGCCGGGAACTTCACGTATCTATGGGTATTTCGGGGGCGGACGAGTCTTCACTTATCATGACCCAAGGGCGAAATCACGTGGTTTCAAGCAAGAAGGCTTTTCGTTGTATTCTCAAGATACATCTGGTAGTGGCCCTGAGTTGTTTGTTGGTAATCCTTTTTCTGATGTTGATGGGGTTGAACAAACAGGTGAGATTCTTGTTCTCGATGCTACAGGTGTCAGTTATGCTATAATGAATTATGATACAGATAGGCTGTATGATATGTCAGATAAGTGGGAGCTATGGCATCGACTGACCGTCCCGAAGGAATATGCTTTGAAAGGTGGGTACGATCAATTTGGCAGCGCCATCACCGGTGATGCTGAGATGATTTATGTGTCTTCCAACGGTGCTGGGATTGTCTTCTGTTATGATCATAAATTTAACTTGACACAAGTGTTAAAAGTGGATACGGATCCACTAGTTGCTGAAAACCAGACTTCCTCTCGATCAAAACTGTTTGGGAAAGCATGGATGATTGCCGAAAATTTTAAAGATGTCAACTATTTATTGGTTGGTGCAAGTGGTTATTCAACACCTTCTAGCGTCTTATCAGGTGCGGTGTATGTCTACACCATTAAGAACAAGGTCGTCTCATTTCACACTAGATTGGTTCTTGATCCAAGTCTCAATAATGCCTATGCCAAGTTTGGTTACAAAGCAGTGGTGTTTAATGATGTTTTATATGTGTCAGCACCTGGTTACCAAACATCCGGCGCCGTGTTTGAGATAAAGCTCTCTGATATCTTCACGGGGAGTGATGTACCATCAGAATTGGAGGTTTCTCGAATCACCGTCAAAGGAAGTGGAGGGTATTCAGGATTTGGTGAATCTTTAGCGGCTTACGACAAGTACTTAATTGTTGGTGAGCCTAACTATGGATATGGTGAGAAGTTTGGTGATGCGAATAAGCTGACTGGTCGTGTTGGTATCTATCCTCTATGAATCTCACTGTGGCTGTGATCTCGTTAATGCAACAATACCAACGCTTCCTCCTGTCAAATTGTATGATTCTCCCTTGGCACCCCCAATGGACGAGACATCAATACGTTAATATTACAAATAAAACATGTACTTGTCTTACTAGTTCTTTTGATGAGTGAGAAGCCACCTCATAAATGTAATTGTACTAGGGTCGGAGCTCTGACAACGTAATGTTGGTCTGTTTTCATATCGAAGTTGTTAATCGCCAATTCAATATGATATATATTATAGCTGAGTCTGAGCAAAATCAATACGATATATCCATTATACTGATGACGAAATGGAGTGAACCAGACTCTTTGAAAGGTAGCAAGACGTTCATGCCTATAATAATCATATGCTCCTATGTTATTGGCTGCGAATAAGAACACCCGGTCATCAAGTGCGAACAAATCCATCAACTGGGATTGGTTGCACCCATTTCAACACAACAACCAAACAGAGACCACTCAAGCCACGAAAACCGAGCTCAAAATGGCCAATAACCTACAAGAGAGTGACGTAATAGTCAACAGCCAGCTTTACAGGGACGATTTCCCCGGGCGTCCTGTAATTCTCACACTGAGGACCTCCAAGAGACAGCACAGGTACAAAATCAACAGATGGCGCCGTTTTGCAGAGATAGCTCCACACATTCAACGTGATGGTTTCCCAGTTGACTCTGTCAGGTTCTACTATGACGATCAGAGGGTCCATCCTTCTCGGCCATTAGCGGATCTGTGTGGTGATGAAGAGTTTGTGTGTGACCTGAGGTTCGACCTTCTTGGGAACACAGCTGATGATAGCGCAAAAGAGGGCCTGTTCCCCATTGGCCAGGAAACAGATAATGACACAGCTACAGGGAAGAGGCCAGGTGCTGACTCAGCTGACGAACCTCCCTCAAAACGCTCGCTGATGCTTCCTCCGTTGATCAAGCTTGTCCCAGACGCTTCTCAGACTGTTGATACTAATATAGCATCGCCAAAAGGCGGTCCCAAGCTGAAGCACCAGAGATCCAAGCCGGACAAGCCTCATTTCCTTGCTATCATGGACTCTTCTAGAGGCAGAATGAGCTGTCGTCTGAGTCGTGAGGACCCATTTGGTAAGGCTTTTGAGCAGTACTGCAATAAGTACAAGCTTCAGCCCGGTGATGTTACATTCACATATCTTAACAAAGTCATTCCCAGTGACACCAAAGTGTCACATCTTGTCCCTGAACAGCCGCAGAAGCGTGTTTCCTTTTTCCTCAAAGCTCACGACTCAAAGACGTTCATTCCAGACGAAACAGTGCCAACGATGGTTTCCGTCGGGTTCTATAAGCATGCAAGCCCATCAACAGCTACAAAAGGTGGTTCTAGGGTACTGACGTCTATCATTTCACTATCATCGTCATTTGACGAGGTGTTTATCTCTGCTTGCAAAAAGCTAGGACTCGATTATGGAAAGACGAAGTTTTATCATAGAGGTGAGCTGATGTTGCCTGGTACGAAAGGAAGCGATCTCAAGCTCTTTTCGAACCAGTACCACGTGAAGATCTTCTTCGATGGTGTATAGATCTTCATGGATGTATTAGTGTGCTTCTGATGATTAGTGGGATATTCCTATTGAGTTTATAGGTTCTCATGACTGTATGAGTGTGCTCCCGACGCACAATGACTTATAACTGACACCATACAGGTGGTACAATACACCAGTAGAATACATCGTGTTGATCATTATGACTTATTATACAGAATGCATGTGTCAGTTATCTCCTTTGCAATATGCTCATATGATTCTTCCGTGGTTCGGATCAAGCTCATAACCAAACGTACGTGATACTTTGTAAAGGGTATCTCTTGCGTTGCCGATGATGATCTTTGCAAGGGCCTGTGTCTTCTTCTTCCCGTTATTGTCTTCATACTGATTCACAGAGAGATCATTGGAGATTGTTGGAAGGACGTTGTCAGAAGCACTAAGCGACACAAAGAGGGCAAATGGGATGAACCAGATACAAATTCCGAAAAAAGAGGAGACTTCCGCAAACGATGCAATTTTCGGTGGTTTGTAGCCTTTTGTCCCCGATGATTGTTTTGGATTGGCAAAATACTGGAACCAAAGGTAATGATTTACAACAACAAGAGCACATGAAGAGATGAACACCGGCCCCTTGAGGTCGATGAATGGGAACTTCTTGAGGTTCTGCAAATACACGTAGTACGTTCCAATGGAGAACAGCGTAAGCCAGAATGGGAACCCATCAACAAGCCATAGCAACAAATAGATACCAACTATTGTGTAGATGGCCCTGGTGAGGAAACGCTTGGTTGGCACCGTATGCTCTTCAACAAGCTCAGAGATGTAATAGAGCCCTGAGGCAATCGCCAGTGTAAGGAACACAAATCCGAGTACAATTCCAACGTACGAGAGCAGCTCAAGAAGCATCCTTTTTTAATTGTGTTTTCTGGCAGTTTTTCTGGAGTAATGAGCTGGTGGTTGATGCCAGCAAACGCGTTTTTGGATCATTACGCGTGCGAATTTCGAGGGGGTTCGACCCGGCCGGAAGTGCGAAACAGACACGTTATAATCACGTGATATAACTTGAGTTCCGACTTCTACCCAGATTACGTAATATGATACTTCTATCCCGACTTCAATCATTGGGTAATACAATACTTCAATATACTCAACGTTTCTATCTATACATCAATCGAGTATATATTATGCATTGAAGCGATATAGAGCGCTCACTTTCTATTACGGCCTCTGACTTTTTGTTTCTTCTCAGCTGGTCCTTCAGCTTCGCTTCTTCTCTTCTTGTCGTCAGATCTTTTCTGGTCCTCAGGTTTCTCTTCTGGTTTCTTTGGTGGGAACTTCTCAAACTCTTCAGCCTTGATGGCAAAGTTCCAGTCGTGTCTCTTACGAACGAACAGTTCCATCTTCCAATTTTTCCAAACAAGACGACCATAAGTACTTTCTTTAACCTTCTCCTTCTGGCCCACCAACTCACGAGCAATACGTTCTTTGTAGTTGTTCAGTTTGATGGTAAATGGCCACAGTTTATCAACGATATGTGAGCCATAAGCATTGCATGATAGGTCCACGACACTTGGAACCAATAAATTCAATAAACGACGACGTTTGATGACATCCAGCTCTGGTACTAACGCATTCTCAACAACGTGGGAGAAAACACCGTGGAAACACATTTGGATCAATCTCTCCTGTGGCAGTGACAGCATGTTATCCACTGTTAGCTCCAAGAATCTCTGGTCAAATGAGATCAATTTCTCCAAGAACAAAGCCCTTCTTCTCTCTTCGGCAGTTGGCCAATCGTCTTTAGTGTTACCAAGGGTAGATCCACTCAATTGCAGCACAGATTCCAGAATATCGGACTCATTCTCCTTTGGTGTGTACTTCTTCGCCAGCTCTTCAATGATAACGTCTCTCTTGTAGTCTTTGTGCTGCGCAGAGGCGTCGATAATGGATTGGCCCATCTCCAGGTTTGTGGTCATCAAGATACTCATTTCCGGAATCAATTGATCCAGCATTTGTCTGACTTCATTCTGTTTCAGCTTCTTCAATAATCCCTGGACCACGTATGAACCAGTGGTGTCACGTCTTGCAAGTTTCAGAACACGCTCAGACATGTAGTTCTTGTATAATCTTTCAACATATTTCAGACGTTGATCCTGGAGAGTATGCTCCAAGAAGTGAGAACCAACAGGGTCTGACAGAAGGTATTCCACAAATGCCTCTTCTTGAGCATCTTTCTCGTCATCATCGTGAAGGAACACCTGATGCCATATTGGTCTATCTCTATCAACAATACCTTCAACCTGGATAAGCAATTGTAGAACTGGAGAAGCAACTTTCTCAATAGCGTACTCACGAGCAGTTTTACGGTCGATCTGTGATTTCAATGCATCAATCAGCTGTTTGAGTTCGTCCTTGAAGGAAGATGGTGTCTGGAAAGCACGGTTGAAGTCATCGTTATCGCCAATTTCAATCATCTTACGGGCAATTTTGGACTTCTTGGAACGGACAGTAGAGTTCGACATCGTTGTTGAAGGGAGCTCCTTACCGGCAAGGATGAGAATGATAAGACGGAGTGTATGGGAAGCGTACTGCTGTACGATCATCTCTTTCAAGTAAGGTCTCACCTCATTCAAAAAGAACAGGAACAGGTTCTCCATCGTGACGAATTCTTCTTCATCTGTTGGGAACGGGTTCAGGAGTTCCTTCTCGATCAAAGCAGCAGCACGGACAAGTAAAGTCTCAACACAATGGGAAGCGTATTTGTGGTGGATAAGTGAAACGAAATGACTGTTGAAGGACTTGAAGATGCTCTTCAATTGTACATCATCAGCATACAGAATCAGTCTTTCAACCAGTTTTGAGCAGATTTGATTGGTCACGAGCTTCAGTTCCTTGCCTTTGGCTTCTTCCAGAACAGACGAAACAAAAGCTTGACGATCTTCTGGACTCTCAAAGGCATTAGCATTCAAAGTGGACTCTGCTTGTTTGAAGTAATCGAGCTCAGTGGTATCAACGAGACCAAAGAAGGTGTTTGGCTCTCTCGACTCGGTCTCTTTGACCTGTGGTTCGCTATGAACCTTCTCCTCCTTCTTCTCCTTTTTGTCTGATCTTCTTCCTCTTGGCTTGGCCATTGTGTACGGGTTTTGGAGATGCTCTTGAACACAGGAGAAGAGATAAGCCCAGGAGAAGAGAGAGATGAGTATCAGAAAAAATTATTCATAGAACGAGTTCGCGTGTATTATGTAAGCACGGGTTACGTCAGCATTTGGGAAATATTACATAAGCAGATATATTACGTAATCATACCCAGGCTTGACCACACAAACAGCATATCGTTTTTGTATAGAGTGTAGAATATATAAAGGTCTTTATAGATGTATGGATACAGTTAGAACTTGAACACATGCTCCTTGGTGAAGCCCAGCTCGCCGAGCGCACCGGTAACCTCGCCCTGGTCAGATGGAGACACCTTATTACCGGAGATTGCCTGGTAAAGAGGTGGTGGACCACAAACAAACACGTGGTGGCTATCGGATGCAGCTGGGATGTTCTCCTTAAGCCAGTCCTTGGTGATGTAGCCGACGTTGGCCTTGACGGATGGGTCCTCCTTGTCGAGGAAGTAAGTGACCTGGAATCTCTCTGGGTCCTTAGCAGCGATGGCATCAAGCTCCTTCTTGAGGAGGATGTCCTGAGCAGTCTTGTTACCGTAGATGAGGTGCACCTTGGTTTTCTCCTGTGGGTCCTTGGCGATGTGGTGGATCAATTGGTACAACGGGGTAATACCGGAACCACCTCCGATCAGGGTAACCCTGTCGAACTGGTTTGGTTGCCAGGCCCACTTGACGATAGGGCCCTTGACGGCGATGGTGTCGTTCTCCTTGAGGTTGAAGAGGTAGTTTCCCATCTTACCGGTCTCGTACTTCTTGACGAGGAAGTCAATTGTTCCGGTCTGCTCCGTGTCGGAAACTGGAGTGTATGGACGAACAACGTTGTTACCCTTAGCGGTGACGTACTTGAAGAAGACACAGGAGGCTGTGATCAAGCCGGACTTGACATCTGGAGAATCGAAGGCAAATGTGAACTTTCTGGTGTCGCTTGAAACATCCTCAAACTTGGCCAACTTGAGGTTGAACCACTCGTCCTTGTTCTTGAAGGCGACGTCTGAATCATTACGGGCCACCGAGGAAAAAGAGTAGGAGAAAGCGGCGGCGGCGGCGACGGAGCCGACGGCTCCGGCGAGAAGAGCGTTTCTGTGGGTGAATCTGGTGAGGAATGACATTTTGGTTAAGTCAATTGAGTCTCAGAAGTCAATTGGGTTTCTGGAGGCCGTTGGAGAGATCTTTAGGGGGCAAATAGCAAACTTTTCATGCTATTGGCCCGAGCCGGGGCTCCGCGAAAAGCCACACCTATATATACCCTCCACAGCATAAATCTATATATATTTTTATCATATGATCTTCACTTCAAATCCCAGATATAAACGGTGTATAAAAGACGTAGTACTCCAATGTGTACCACTTGAAAAAATTTCCGTATGTCTTGTTATTTCGTAAAACGAATTTCAGATTAACGGGTTCTCAATGGTGTCGTCTAGCCTTATGTGATTGTGATACCCAATATGTAAACCTTTTTCACGAAAGATCTACACTTCCCGTCATAATTTCAGGGTATTTGGGTTTCCATGTTTTGTTTATGCTTTCATGTCTGTTTATCTTTCCATGTTTGTTCATGTTTCTTTCCATGTTATCGTTGGTCGAAGCATACTTCTCGAAAAGCCCTCGCGCCACTCCATACTTTCTCCATACTTTTTTCATACTTTCTCCCTCTTTTCTCCATACTTTTCCATTTCTCCACTCTTTGTACTAACAACAGGCCATAAATCAGCCAATTGATGCCACTAAACAAAGAACTCCTACAACTCGTCCGCAAACTTGTTCCTCCGCTCTCTCCAAGCCTGCACAAAGGCCAAGGTACGGCACCCCACACAATATTACCCCTACACATATACTAACATGAATAGCTGGAAGAGTTGTTGTATTTGGTGGATGTGAAGAGTGAGTCACGTGCTTGTACATATAAAAGAGGAATACTAACAAGCGTAAAGCTATACGGGAGCTCCATACTTCTCTGCTCACGCTGCTGCTGTTTTTGGAGCTGATCTTTCCCATATTGTCTGTGAAAGGGAAGCTGCCCCCGTCATAAAGTCGTATTCCCCAAATTTGATGGTTCACCCATATCTTTATGAGTCCAGTAACGTTCCAAAAGGTGTTGATAATGTCCAATTCCTGAATGAGCGGGTTCTGCCCAAGATTGAGGCCCTCATCAAGCGTATTCATGTTGCTGTGCTCGGGCCGGGCTTTGGACGTGATGAGTTGATGTTAATCACACTGGAGAGAGTCCTGAATCTATTGAAGAATCAGGGAACCCCAGTCATACTTGATGCTGATGCTTTATACCTCGTTTCAATCAAACCAGAGATCATCAAAGGCTACCCTGACTGTATCCTGACACCCAACGTTGTCGAGTTTGACAGAATCGCTAAGGCTATCGGTATCGATTCTGATAACGACGTTGAAATGACAAAGCAGGTATCAAAGGCACTCGGTGTCACCATCATGAGAAAAGGTTCCGTTGACATCATCGTTAGTGGCGATATCGTGCTAAAGTCTGACGTCAGAGGCTCACTGAGAAGATGTGGTGGCCAAGGCGACACCTTAACGGGGAACATCGCAACATTGGTTGCGTGGGGAAAAGCTTACCAGAGAGGTGATTGGGCAAAAGATTCGTCTATTGAATCAAATATGATCCTACCATTAAGTTGTTTTGGTGCCAGTGTTGTCACCAGAGTCGCTAGCAGATTGGCTTTTGAGCAGGTTGGCAGGGCAATGCAGGCAACTGATGTTCACTCCAACGTTGGCAGAGCTTACCAGATGGTGATTGAAGAGGACTTTGATGAATAATCATATCCTCAAACATACTTATGACTAGATGAAGACTTTAAAATTCAATCCGTATCTTTACACACGCTTATGACTAATATGAAGACTCTGAAGTGTGATCCATATCCTGACACAGCACCCTAGTCAGTGATTGAAACTTTGAGCTGTAGCCCATTAGGTGTAATCCGTAAGCATACATATATCAAACACTTATTACCAGAGCTCGTACCACTACAGAAGTCAGTTACAAACTCTCATTAAAGGCATAGAAAATAAATAACAAGTTTGATGCAGTTCCATGAGAGTAGCATCAGCATGTGGTTTTGTAGTAAGGGCACATGGCCCCAGAAGAGAAGAGGGTGGTGGAATATTTATTGTGTTTTGTGGACACCGGATGGGGGGAAAGAAGCAATGCAAAATGTGTTGTGATGTGAAGTGAATGACGTTGTGTTTGTTGATGAGCTTAGTAAGATCTGATGGCTGGTGGGACAGACTTACACTCGTTCTCGTCCAAAGTGGTAGAGATAACCGGTCTGTAGTTCAAATCAACCTTCTCACCGAAGCCCTTCTGCCAGGAAAGAGAGTGCTTCATCCAGTTAACATCGTCTCTCTCTGGGTAGTCCTCTCTGGCATGAGCACCTCTGGATTCAGTTCTGACAACAGCAGACTCAGCAGTCTGGACAGCACAAGTCAACAAGTTCTGCAACTCCAAAGTCTCAACCAAGTCAGAGTTCCAGATCATAGATCTGTCAGAGGTACCGACCTCGGCGAAGGTTTTGTCAACCTCGTTGATACCCTTAACACCATCCTCCAAGGACTCCTGAGTTCTGAAGACGGAAACATCACGCTGCATTGTCTTCTGCATAGCAAGTCTGATCTCAGCAGTTGGTCTTGGGCCAGAAGCGTTTCTCAGCTTGTCCAAGTTGGCGATGGACTCCTTACCCAAATCGGCTGGCAATGGCTTATGTGGCAAACCTGGCTGCAGTGTGTCAGCAATGGTCAAAGCGACGGCTCTGCCGAAGACGACCAAGTCCAAAAGGGAGTTGGCACCCAATCTGTTAGCACCGTGGACGGAAACACAGGCAGACTCACCACACGACAGCAAACCTGGGACGATCTCGTCGTTACCATCCTCGTCAATGGTCAAAGCCTCACCACTCCACTTGGTTGGGATACCACCCATGTTGTAGTGAACAGTTGGCAGAATTGGAATTGGCTCCTTGGTAACATCAACACCGGCGAAAATGGCTGCGGTCTCAGAGATACCTGGCAATCTCTCAGCGAGAACAGGAGCTGGGATGTGCGACAACTGCAAGTGCATGTGGTCCTTCTCTGGGCCGACACCTCTTCCGGCTCTGATTTCCATGGTGATGGCACGGGAAACAACGTCTCTGGAGGCCAAATCCTTAGCGTGTGGAGCGTATCTCTCCATGAAACGCTCACCCTCAGAGTTGATCAGGTAACCACCTTCACCACGGGCACCCTCGGTGATCAAACAACCGGAACCGTAAATACCAGATGGGTGGAACTGGATGAACTCCAAGTCCTGTAATGGCAAACCGGCACGGGAAACCATGGCGTAACCGTCACCGGTACATGTGTGTGCGGAGGTACACGAGAAGTAGGCTCTGCCGTAACCACCGGTGGCAATGACAGTCTTGTGGGCTCTGAATCTGTGGAGGGTACCGTCTTCCTGGTTGTATGCCATGACACCAACACAGGTTCCGTTGTCCATCAAGAGATCGAGGGCGAAGAACTCAATGAAGAAGTGTGTGTTGTGTCTGAGGGCTTGGCCGTAGAGGGAATGGAGCAAAGCATGGCCGGTTCTGTCAGCGACAGCACAGGTTCTGTAGGCCTGGCCACCTTTTCCGTACTCCTTGGATTGACCACCGAAGGCTCTCTGGTAGATTCTGCCCTCTTCGGTTCTGGAGAATGGCACACCGTAGTGCTCCAACTCAATAATGGACTGTGGAGCTTCACGCGTCATGTAGTGGATAGCATCCTGGTCACCGAGCCAATCAGAACCCTTCACGGTGTCGTACATGTGCCAATGCCAGTCGTCTGGATGCATGTTACCAAGAGCAGCGTTGATACCACCCTGGGCGGCAACAGTGTGGGATCTCGTTGGGAAAAGCTTGGAAATACAGGCAGTCTTGTAACCAGCGTTGGCAAGACCAAAAGCGGCACGAAGACCGGCACCACCAGCACCAATGACGAGACAGTCGTATTCGTGATCAATAACGTGGTACTTGTCAGCTACGCCTCTGGCAGCGTTCTCTCCGCTTATGTCATCATTGACTGAGTAAGCGTGTTTGGTGATGGCCGAGCTGGAGAAGGCTCTGCGGCTATGGGCGAGAGCCCTGCCCGTTTGGCGGAGGGAGAGCATTGTGGATGGTGGGAATTCTCTGTTGTTAAAGAGAAAGAAGACCTCTGTTGCTGGAAAGAAAGGTGTTGATGCTAACCTTTTTTTTTCTCCAGGTCATCGATATACTTTTAGCCTTAAGCACCCGGCTTACCCTCCCTGGTACGCGCACGCCTCGGCGCTTTTCTCGGCGATCCCGGGGATGCGGGCCAATCAGGGGGCTGGAATTAGCAAACACCCGCACACCACCAACCCCGGCCCTATCACGTAAGCACCCCGCAGGTGCTTATGTAAGAGCAGCAGGGGCACACCCCTATCAATCTCGCTTATGTAATCAAACTATACGGTGGACACACCGAAGTTTTTTTCGTTATCATCGTCATGTCCTTTCTAATATATGTATATATAAATGCATATATATTCCATGGATGAATATACATGTATCCCCATATATAAATAGATAAAGAGACGATCTCGCCTCCGGGATCGGAGGATGAGTCGCCCTGATTTTATCGGATCGGGCGCGATATTCCCTCTGTGAACGGTTCTCTCGCTGTCATCATTGGTCATCAATTGGTGCTTTCATGCTCAATGAGTACGATGATTTAATACTTTATTAGTGCCATCATGCTCAATTGGTACAATCATAACGATTTAGTGTGAGGAATTGTGTATGGTGAGAACGTAAAGCGTGAATAGCATCGCATCGGCAACAGGACTAAAGGCTACTCGATGCCAAACATCTTCTTGAACGCCTGTGTCTGTTCACCTGGGTTCTTCAACTCTGGTTTGAAGTTCTCTGGTATTTTGTAACTGGCACCCTCTGGTAATTGAACCAAGTCCAAATCTTTGCCTAGCTGTTCGATGAGAGTTGCATCGACATTCTCCATCTTCAGTCTCCCAAAACTTTGGCTCTTTTGGAAATTGTTGAACCACTTGGTGATTCTGATATACTCTTCATCGTACCAGAGTGATGAATCTTCCGAGGACGGGTGTTCATTTGTCACTGGGATCTCAATAACTTCCATAAACTTGCGACCTGGAAGAACTTTATCCAGGGCAAGAAAGTTTGTCTGTGTGAAGCCCTTGGCAAATGTAGGTTCAGCTTTCAGCGTATTAGCATCATCAATATCGAGGGATATCTCATCATCATTGACAGCAATCTCCTCATCTATATCAAGTTTGATCTCATCATCATTGACAGCGTCTATATCAAGGTCGATCTCATCCTCATTTTTCAGCTTCTTTGTTGTGGTTTCTTCATCTCTACTCAGTTTCCGCTTGCTCCTTTTCGCCTCTTCCTCTCCGTGTACTACCTCAGCTTCAAACTTGACGTGTAAATGGGCACTGAACCAGTAATTGGGCCTCAATCGTTTCAGCAACTCTCTCGACATGGGCGAGCCCAACTCACCTTTTTCGATATCAGCTTTGAAGAAGGGCTTTATCTTTAACAGTCTCCTGAGATCACCTTTATGGACAATCCCCTCGGGCCAATCGTGTGACATGAAACAGTTCAAGTTCTTATCCCTTACCAGGCTCAGCTTCAGGTACTCTGCGAACCTCGTATGGTAAACACTTCGGAGACTGGACCCGTTGAAAGGAGGCTTCTCCGTTCTCGGTTTGTACAGGTTGTTCTCGTTGTAGATACCAGACATTCCGCCAATTCTCAACCCTTTATACCATATCACTGACGAAAGTCCCATGTAGTAGATTTTCGGGGCGACCCATCCACCGTGCTGAATCTCATTCAGGTAATTTGAAGCTTCATGATTGCCACCAATGAAAACCGTTAAAACCGGTGCCTTGGATTTACCGTGGTAGTACTTAGGGAAGTCACCGAGTCGCTTGTACTTCTCAGGAACTGCTAGTGATGAGAAATCTTTTGGTGAACGAAGAGATTGGAAGTCACCACAGATGATCAAAAGCTCAGGCCTTCTGTCCTTTGGGAGCTCCAAAATTGCCGAGTAGATCCTGTTGAGCTCGCCGTGGCAGCAGCCCTCAATAGCGACACGCACTGTCCGTTCCATACAAAAAGGGCTGGTGTTTAGGTGGGACAGAAGGGTTGTTGTGAGGGATGAGTGGCTCTTATTTTTGACATCATATGGGCTCTATTTTTTTTTAATTTTTTTGGCATCATATGGGCTTTATTTGAAATTTAATTATAAGCAGTATAAAAACGACGGAGCACATCGATGTGCACCATCTGAAAAAATCTCCGTATGCCTTGGTTATATGTGTATTTATTCAAAAATTCGATTAAATTAATCGGTATATAAACGACATAACATAGGCAATGAGGGCTGTGCGAAAATTACCGCTTTAGGGGTTTTTGATCGCAGCGAGAGCCCTCCCAAATTTTTTAGGCGGAGACACAAAGACACATATTCATCTCTTCTCTTTCCGTTTTATCGCGTCTTTTGCTGCTATTTCGTCCTAAATCCACTAATTACACAGACACCACAGAAACACCGTTATGTTCGTTCTCTCGCGTCTTTCGGACCTCATACGGATCCCGCCAGACCAGTTCAACAGGAAGCCAAAGAAGGCCATCATCGCCGAGCTGAACAAAAAGTACGCAAACAGAGTCGTGAACAACTTGGGGCTGATAGTATGTGTGTGGGACATGACTAAAGTGGAAGATGGCCTGCTCAAACCGGGAGACGGTGCTACATTTATCAAATGTGAAGTTCGAGTCGTTGTGTTTAGACCGTTTGTCGGTGAGATCTTGACTGGATGGATCGAAAAGTGTACACCGGAGGGAATCAAGGTCAACATGGAGTTCTTTGCAGACATCTTCATTCCCAAATCGCTGCTGTTTGAAGGCTCAGAGTACTCGCTCAACGACAACGCGTGGATCTGGGACGCGGACGGAACCAAGCTATACCTCGATATCAATGAGAAGATACGGTTCAGAGTCGAGGAAGAGATCTTTGTTAACGTCAAACCAAGGGGCCCAGCTATTGAAGGTGAAGACGAGGAGGAGAAAGAGGAGGAAAAACAGCCCAGCTATGCAATTCTCGGATCGTGTCAAACCGACGGTATGGGATGTATAAGTTGGTGGGATTAACATTGTGTATAGTCTGCAGCTAATGGGTAATGTACATTTATTGGAGAAACAATAATGCTCTACAGCTAATACTGGGGGTTCGTAATGTGCATATATCAAAGAAACAATCATGATCTACATCTGGGTTCGTAATGTACATTTATTGGAAATCAACCATTGCGTTTAGTTGTACTGCATGTAACGAGAGGTTGAGCTGAACTTCAAGTTGCCCTTGATAACCTTGTCAACAGCCTTGAGGAAGTCCTTCTCAGTAGCAACTTTTCTTCTCTCTCTGATAGCAAACATACCGGCTTCGGTACACACCGATCTCAACTCGGCACCTGTAGCATTTGGACAGAGTCTGGCGATCAATTCCCATCTGATGTCTCTCTCAACGGACATGGCCTTTGAGTGGATTCTGAAAATGTTGGCACGACCTTCTAAATCCGGCAGCGAGAACTCAACTTTTCTGTCAATACGACCAGGTCTCAATAAAGCTGGATCGAGTGTGTTTGGTCTATTCGTGGCAAACATGACTTTGATGTTACCTCTCGGATCGAAACCGTCCAACTGTGTAATCAGCTCCAGCATCGTACGTTGCACTTCGTTATCACCTCCAGCACCGTCGTCGACACGGGCACCACCAATGGCATCAACTTCATCAAAGAAAATGATACATGCTTTCTTTGTTCTGGCCATCTCAAACAGCTCTCTGACCATACGGGCACCTTCACCGACATACTTCTGCACCAACTCAGAACCAATGACTCTGATGAAAGTGGCGTCTGTTCTGTTCGCCACAGCACGCGCACATAGCGTCTTTCCTGTACCTGGTGGTCCATAGAGCAGGATACCTTTCGGAGGATCGATACCCAGCTTGACGAATCTCTCAGGTGATAGTAATGGCAACTCAACAACTTCTCTCAGCTTCTCAATCTGCTCTTTGCAGCCACCAATGTCACTATACGTCACATCCGGTTTATCCTCCACTGTCATCATCGTCACTGAGGGGTCGATCTTAGGTGGGAGAGGTAGCAGAATCTCATACTTGGTACGATCAACACCAACTCTCATGGCTTCCTCGATATCTGTTGGTGACACTTTCTCGCCCAGCGCAACCACAAACTTGGCGATCTGCTTGATGTTGATCACGTACTTGGACTTGTCCTCGCCCTCATCGCTTTTGATGATCTTGGTGCATCTGGCGACCTGCAATGGCTGCTCTTCCTCCATGCGCTGCTTGTCCGCCATCACGTCCCACAAGTGTGGAGGAGCGAGCCCTGTGTTGCTCTCCTTCACACCAACTTTTTCCTTGATCTTCGTCTCCAAGTCCTTGATGTCCTTCTCCACCTCCTTGATCTTCTTGGCGTATGGCGCAACGCCCTGTTGTTCGTTAGTTTCGTCACTATCAATTCACAGCTTTCGCCACCTTTACTTACGTATGTTCTCAACACCTGGATGTCGCCCTCGGAGAGCGGAACGATCTTCTCCTCCGGCTTGTCAGCCTCGTCCTCCAGCGGAGCGACGTACTTGTCCCAGTCGGCTTTTGGTGGCATTTTGTGGCAATTAGAGCGTGACTGTAGGCTATTTTGTGGCTATTAAAGGGATGGAGATTTGGTGGCGGGTTTTTGTTGACGATTCCGCGCGTGCGAGTTTGCCCGTTCCAAAATGGCAGTCGCGCTTTAATATAAGCACAACGGACTACAACAAGAATGATTAAGTAGATTTACTTCTATTAAACAGCTTCGCTCAGTCCTCCTGGTCCCAGTTACCCGGTCTCGGCTGCTGCGGCACTTGTGGGCCACCAGCACGCTTAGCCATGATGATCTGATCAACACTTAAAACGGTACAAGCAGCTTCGGTGGCAGCAGCAATACCGAATCTCTTACAGGAGAACAGGTCGTAGAGGCCCTCAGCAGTGATGTCCTTGACACCGTTGGAGGACTCTCCATCGATGTCCACGCCGAACGTGAGGCCGTCAGCGTTGGAGTGTTTGGCGTAGAGACGTGGCAAAACTTCAGAAGAATCAAGGCCAGAGGTCTCCACAAGGACTCTTGGGATCACCTCAAAGGCCTGAGCGTACTGCTTGATGGCCAATTGGAGCAGGCCCGGCGTCTTTTCGCCAAACTGTGTGATCTTGTGCATGAGCTCAGCTTCAACGGCACCGGCACCAGGCAAGAGTCTGCCGTCTTTTGTGAGGCCTTTGATGGCCGAGACACCATCATCAATGGCACGCTCGATATCGTCCAGGTTGTTCTTCGTAGCACCACGGACAACAATGGTGGAGGTACGTGTGATGTCATTTTCCTGACGGAAGACGGTAACACGGTCACCACCAATCTCCTTGGTCTCAATGATGTCGATGGAACCGGCTTCCTCTGGCGTTGGAGCACCAAGACGAGGCAACGGAGTAGCACCACAAACACGGCACACTCTTCTCAGATCGAACTTGGATGGAACCTTCAGTGTGAGGATGTTGTAACGGTCCAGGTAATGCTGGGCCAGCTCGCCGACACCGGATCCGGCAATAACGACTCTGACACCTGAGTCGTAGATCTCCTTGACAATCTGGTCAACCTGGGCCTCTTCACCCTTGGAGAAGTCGAGCATTTCCTTGGCATTGTGCAACAGAACAGTTCCTTTAGTCTCCGTCTGCGAGATGTCGAACGGACATGTGTAAACAACGACTTTGCTCTTCTCTTTGAGGTTCTTGACGTGGCCTTCTGGCTCACGTGGGAAAACCATACCCTTGATGACCTGTGAGCTTTGGAGGGACGCTCCCATGATCTTGACAACGCGAACAGAGTCAACGTTGAAAGCAGTTGGATTCTTTGGAGGCATCACATTCAATACCGCCTCAGCAACAAGACCGCTGAGGAAGTCTTCTGATCCGTACTGTTTGGAGGCGATGACCGGCTTGATGACCTTCTTCAGCTCAGAAACGGAGAGCAAATCGTCAACGGTGCTCACTGTGAGCTTCTCCAGCACTTCCAGAGCGTGTTTGCTGGCAAGCTGGTAGCCCTGGATAATCTCGGTAGGCTTCAGGCCCAGTGTAATGAGCTTCTCAGCAACGTTCAATAACTCACCGGCAAAGACAATGACGAAGTTGGTTCCATCGCCCATCTCCATCTCCTGCTGCTGGGAGGACATGATCAGCAGCTTCACTGCTGGGTGGACAACGTCAAGCTCGTGGAGCATTGTGGCGGCATCGTTGGTGATGAAAACCTTCCCCAAATGGTTCACAATTATCTTGTTGCGACCACAAGGGCCGATAGAAGTGAGAACCATCTTGGAGATCTCACGGCACGCCTCAATGTTGCGGATGACGGCGCCGTCTGCGCTGGAATGCGTCTGGTAGCCCTGTTTGAAAAGGCCGGCATTTGGGGCCTGAGGAAGACGGAGAGACATCTTATTCCTATAGTTATCTGATGGAATAGGTAAGAAAAGCGATGAGGTGGCGTCCTCTTCGTCGAACTTTTCCACTGTGTATGTACGCGTTTTTTTCGCGGATAGATCACAGGACATGTTCGCGGAAAAGACGCGTTTTTTTCGCGAAAACAGAATGCCTGTGCCTAATTAACAAAACGTCTAAAAATGTTAGAGGAATGAATGATGATATAATTGTACCGTCTTGTTGGGAGCAAAAGTGAGGAAACCCTGCAAAGCATTTCTAAGATCTAATATGGTTAATGATAACATCATAGCTATGAGAAGCGGGACACGTTCGCGAACTCGTCCTGTGATCTACTTTCGCGAACACGGTACGCGCACACCCGTCTGTCCCATTCCGGCAAACGTGAACTTAGACGTAAGGAAAGGGCTTGGTTGGCGAAAGAAGGAGCTCCAATTGGCCAATTTTATCGAGTGATTCCGTCTCTGGTGTGTCGTCTGAGCTCTTTCGGCCTTCAAGAAAAGAAGGTGTACACCCTATAAAGTTCCACCGAACAAACACCCAGCAACAATGGCTAGTAACACGACGACAATAGAGAGCAGTCAGTACGACCCAAAGGCGGACCTCCAGCGGCTCCTCTCGGATCCCTCCTCCCTTTCCAATCTCCGAACTTATGTGAACTACACCAACAGCTACAAACTCTCGCTTGACAAGCAAATTCGGGCCAATGAGCTCGAGTACGCGGCGTATCTTGAGTCTGAGGACAGGTTTGACCCCACAGAGGCGACTGAAGAACTCGAAAATATCATCAACGAGATGGAGGCCAACAAGACGCTCTCGCTGAACACTCAAAACGTTATCACAGGCATGACCTCCGGAATCAAGCGCCTTGACGACGCGAAGAAGAACCTCGTCCTTACAATGACGGTCCTCAAACGTGTCCAAATGATGCTGACCGCTTATGAACAATTAGACGCGCTTGTGGACGAAAGAAGGTACACGGATGCTTATCCGCTGCTTGGTGCTGTATACGAGCTTGTGGATCATTTCAAGTCGTACAAAAGCATAGATGCGATTGCGGAGCTGACCCGTTCAGCTAATAAGCTGAAGATCAAGCTGGCAGACCAGGTATTCAGAGACTTTGAGGTGACGATGAACAACAAGGACCCATTGCCCGAGGTGGAGCTGAGAAGTGCTTGCGGGGTTATAGATCTTCTTGGCCAGGAGTACCATGACCGTCTGTTGGTGTGGTTCTGTAACCAGCAGCTCCGGGAGATCAAGAGCATTTTTGTGGCTAATGATGAGGCTGGGTCTCTGGAGAACCTGTCGAGAAGATTCCTCTTCTTCAAGCGTGTTCTGAAAAACTACGAGGAGCACTTCCAGTCGTTCTTCCCAGAATCCTGGAAGATGGAAGAACAGCTGACAGCAAAGTTCTGTGAGCACACAAGGGACAGTATTAAGCAGGTTTTGTCCGACTCAGGGAACAGAACCGATGTCGATGTCCTTCTCAGCTCGCTCCAGCAGTCTCTCGACTTTGAAAAGTTCCTCAACAACAAGTTCAAGTACACCTCTGACTCCCTGGAGAACTCTGGTTCGGACTTCTCTACACCAGCTACAGCCTCAACACCCAAGTTCACGCACCAGATCTCCTCCGCGTTCGAGCCTTTCCTCAGCATCTGGGTCGACCACCAGAACTCGTTTCTCCAGAAGAAGTTCATGGAGTTCCTCGCTGCACCGAAGCTCCCAGCAGACTCTGATGACCACCATGTTGTGCCGTCTTCTGCTGATTTGTTCAGGGCATATCGCCAGCTGCTTACACAGTGCTCCAATCTCTCTACTGGAGCACCACTGCGTGATCTCTCCAAGCTCTTCCAGAAGTGGGCGATTGAGTACAGAAACAAGATCCTAAAGGCCACAATACCACCAGCAACAAACTTGACGGACGAAGCCATCACGTATCTTGCTTTGGTACTCAACACCTCTGACTACTGCAACACCACTATGGGACAGCTGGAGGACCGTCTTAACGAGGTTATTGATGAGAAGTACAAGGACGAGGTCAACTTTGACCTTGTTCACGAGGCATTCATCAGACTGATCAATCAGTGCCTGAACTTACTGGTGTTGAAGATTGAGAAAGAGTGCGATTTTGCCTGGAGAGAGATGGCCAACACCAACTGGTCCCACATGGAGGACGTTGGTGACCAATCGAGGTATATCGCCAGTCTGAAAGAGACAGTTCTGCACAATTGCAAGCTGATCTTGCCCAAGTTTTCCAGAGAGATCTATGTGCGGAACTTGTGTGATAAAGTCGTTGAAGCCACCGTCAACGAGTTCCTGGCCAATATCGTCAAGACCAAGCCGATCCCAGTCATTGCGGCTGAACAGATGCTCCTTGATATTTCAGTTCTGAAGGAGACCTTCATGAAGCTACCACAGCAAGCCGGTGGTGACTTCAAGCCCTCCACACAGTTCCAGAAACATGTTGATAAGATGGTTGGTAAGCTGGAGATCATCCTCAAGGTACTTCTCACTCAGGATGCGCCTCAAGAAGGGTTGGTGACCAATTACTTCTATTTGATTGGTGATAAGTCGGTTGAGAATTTTGTCAAGGTGCTAGAATTGAAGGGTATATCTGATAAAGCCAGACAGACCAAGTACATTGATCTCTTCAAGATCCACATGAAAGCCCACGATAACTTGGTTGAGAGCTCGCCTGTGCTAGCCAAACTGGTAGTCGAGGGTGATAAACCACAAATCCAGTCGTCTACAAGTCTTCTCAGTGGGAAAATGGCAGCCAACTTCCCAGATTCACCGAAATTCGACACCAAGTTCGAAAACATCTTGAAGAAGGACAACTTTGAAAAGAGTTTCAAAGAGCTGGCGTTGAACGGTGAAGGTAAGATCAAGAGCATCGGGAGACTGTTCAACAGGAACAACCAATGAACGAGGATGTATGGGGTAATGAAGCAGGCACAAGCATCAACTTCTACAATGAACGGAGTAATGAGACAGAAAGATAAGAAATGAACTACAACAATAAACAGTATAATGCAACAATCCTCAGCGTATGGAATAATGTATCAGAAAAATAACAGTGTACATGTAAGGTTACAAATCATCAAGCAATTCTCCACATCACATTTACCAGGTATCATCGCCTCTTCTCACAGCCAAACCGAGGAATCTGGCAACATTGTCAAAGGCCTCAACGAGCTCGTCCTTAGAATAGTCGGATGCCTTAACGGTGACCTCTGCTGGCTCGTTGCCCTTGCCTTCAACAAACTCTTCGAACTTTGCTCTCTCTTCAGCCGTTGGTGGCAGAAGCGAGTAGAATCTCGCCAATTGGACGAGATCATCGTCGCTGATCTTCTCAAATGCCTCGATGTCTCTCGGGAACAGCTCAAGCCATGGTTCTTCTCCATCAGAACTCAACAATGGCGCCAACAACTCGCCAGCCTTCTTCTGCGAGTTGACGAGTCTGCGGATGGATCTCTCCTCGAGAATCTCGAGCTGGCCCTGAAGTTCGCCAACGAGTTGGACAAGATCCTCGTTAGTAGCGAAATCACTGGTATCTAATTGTTTACCACGTCTCTGTTTTGGCTGACCGGTCAATGAGGAAGGGTCAAAAGAGTCCACTTTCTCGCGTGTGGAGGACACCTGGAGGCGGAGCACCTGTTCCCCGGTCTTCTTGAGAAGGTCTGACTGCTTCTTGACGATGAGCTTGAGGTCTTCAACCTGCTTTGTAAGGGCCTCGACGTCGGACATTGTGTTGGGTCTTTGAACGGAGGCAGATAGAGGCTTAATTGGGGAGAAAAGTGGAGAAAAGGAGAAAAAGGTGGCGTGGCGATGTTTTCGTTTCGAGGTTGCTTTGGCGTAATCGGACGGTACGGGCAGCAGCAATATTTTCGCGGAATATTCGCGAAGTCTTCGCGAATTTTTTATCTCCAGCATCAGCTCTCTCTTTATGGCGGAATACTGTTGGAGAGCACACTTGAAAAGGGCACAAAAGCCGGCAATGAGCACCCGAGAAGAACGACTGAGGTCTCACGAGGAGGCACTGAAGGGGTCTGGATCTCTGGGTGTGTCACGTACTGAATACGGGGGAAATCAGCATCGCAGAAGCCGAGATGGCCAGTGGAATAGAAGAGATAGAAGAGAACATGGCAACTACACAGATCGAGACCGCAGTCCCCACAGAACGACTGGTGAGACACAGGTTGCCTCTGTGGGCCAATCACAGGTTATCGTGAAGGAGAAGCCCAATTTCAAGCCGTCGGGGCTCTTGGCGAGGGAGTCAAACAACATCAAGGGAACTCAACTGAAGTACACAGAGCCCGATGACGCGTCCCCTCCACCACAAGCTCCAGAGTACGTCCTTTTCATCTTCAAACAGGACTCCAAAATCACCAGACAGTACCCTCTCAGCACCAAGTCCTGGCACCTTATTGGCCGTGAGGAGAAAGTTGTTGATCTGCTAACAGACCACGAAACCTGCTCCAAGCAACATGCCGTCATCCAGTTCCGGAAAAGACCGGCACTTGATAGCTCTACAGGCGCTATGAAGACCACCATTAAGTGAGTATCATGTTTTTGTTTCCTATTGTGAGCTGTTACTAACAACCTAGGCCATACATCATCGACTTGGAATCGAGCAACGGTACCTTCATCAACCACGAGGAGATCCCGCAATCTCGGTTCGTGGAGCTCAGGGAAGAGGACGTTATCAGCTTTGGAGAGTCGAAGACTGACTATGTGCTGATGCTGGCCTGAGGCTGGCCGGATACTGGCCGGATACTGGCCTGAGGCCTTGAAGCTGACCTGAGGCTTGGCCTTGAGCCGGAGCAAAGCCAGGTTCAAGATGGTTCGGTAGAGGGCCAACCTAATCACTGATGTGATAAACTGGGGGATTTGGAGGACTCAATTGATGCTTTTCTCTGCTTTCTTTGGAATCCCAGTGGCCCCTACACATCCCTGAGTCTGAGCATGATAGCAGTGGATGACAAGCTCTCAGCGGATCTCTGTTTCAAGATGGGACAGTTATCGAGCCCACTGAGATTGTCTAAAATGATCTAACGATGTAATGAATGTAATACAAAGAGCAACAGCTTTACTGTAGTGTGCTTGAAGCGATGTATATATGCGGTTATGTAGCCCCGATTTTGGCACGGGCACGCATGGCCATAAATACGGTACGGGCACTACGTGTAAATAAAAATTTCTGGTGCATCTCATCTCCATGGCTCCAAAGACAGAGCTCTCCACCAACAAAACCCAGCGCTATGGTCAAAAAAGTGAAGATTTCCGCTGCTAAGCGCAAGGAGAACCGTGTGAAGGAGCTGAAAGCCATTGACGAGCTTGAAGAGCGCATCAGAGAGTACGACCCGGCCACGCAGAAGCCCAAGCAGTTCCAAGAGCTTCCATTGTCCCAGGGCATGGTCAAGGGCCTCAAGGAGGCCAGCTTTTCGCTGTTGACCGATATCCAGAGAGAGTCCATCCCATATGCGCTTAAGGGAGAAGATCTGTTGGCTGCAGCCAAGACCGGTTCCGGAAAGACGCTGGCCTTCCTCATCCCCGTCGTGGAGAAGCTGTACAGAGCCAAGTGGACGGAGTACGATGGACTCGGCGCCTTGATCATCTCGCCGACGAGAGAGCTCGCTATGCAGATCTACGAGGTGCTGACGAAGATTGGTAAGCATTTCCAGCTTTCAGCTGGTTTGGTGATTGGTGGTAAGGATGTTAAGTTCGAGATGGAGCGTATTGCTAAGATCAACATCCTCATCGGTACCCCAGGCCGTATCCTCCAGCACATGGACCAGGCCGTTGGTATGGACCTGACGAATCTCCAGATGCTCGTTCTGGACGAAGCTGACAGAATCCTGGACATGGGCTTCAAGAAAACACTTGATGATATCGTCGCCAATCTCCCTCCACAGAGACAGACGTTATTGTTCTCCGCTACACAGTCCAAGTCCGTTGCGGACCTGGCGAGACTGTCGCTGACTAACCCCAAGCACATTGGTGTCAGAGACTCTGGTGAGTCCACTGCTACGCCGGACACCCTTTCGCAGTCGTACATCACGGTGAATCTCGAGGACAAGCTCGACACGCTGTATTCCTTCCTCAAGACACATCTCAAGGCCAAGATCATCGTGTTCTTTGCGACGTCAAAGCAGGTGCACTTCGTCTACGAAACGTTCAGAAAGATGCAGCCCGGCATATCGCTCATGAAGCTCCACGGAAGACAGAAACAGACGGCCCGTACAGAGACAGTGTACAAGTTCACCAAAGCCCAGCACGTGTGTCTCTTCGCCACTGATGTTGTTGCTCGTGGACTTGATTTCCCATCCATTGATTGGGTCGTCCAAGTGGACGCCCCAGAGGACGCTGACACATATGTCCACAGAGTGGGGAGATCCGCTAGATATGGCAAGAGTGGTAAATCGCTGTTGATGCTGACTCCATCCGAGGAGGAGGCATTTGTCAAGAGGCTGCAGGCCAAGAAGATCGAACCGAAGAAGCTGAACGTCAAACAGGCGAAGAAGAAGTCCATCAAATCGCAGATGCAAGCACTTTGTTTCAAAGATCCGGAACTGAAATATCTTGGCCAAAAGGCATTCATCTCATACATCCGCTCCATCATTGTCATGTCAGACAAGGATGTTTTCAAGCTTGATGAGGTACCAAAGGAGGAGTTTGCTAAGTCCCTCGGTCTCCCAGGTGTCCCACAAGTCAAAATCAAAGGTGATATCGCCAAGAACAAGGCGCTGAAGAACGCTTCGAGAAAGCTGTTGGCTCTAGCCAAGGCTGACGACGATGGTGAGATCCACGAAGACGAGAAGAAGGTGCGTACCAAGTACGATAAGATGTTTGAGCGTAAGAACCAGAACGTTCTGTCTGAGCACTACATGAGTATTACAAATGAGGCCTTGAAGGTTGATGACATCGGTTCTGACGATGATGGGGACTTTATGTCTGTGAAGAGAAAAGACCACACAATCGAAGAGGATGAGCTTCCAGAACTCTCGGCTCCAACTTCTAAGAGAGCTGCTAAGAAGGCTCTGTCCAAGAAGGCCTCTCTCGATGTCAAGGGTAACCCAAAGAAACTGATTTTCGATGATGAAGGTAACACGCACGAGATCTATGAGTTCCAGGATGAGGAGGACTTCCATAAGGAGGGTGATGCTCAGATACAGAAGGAGAAGTTCATCAACAAAGAGTCCGAGGTGATGAAGGTCGTTGATGAAGACGATAAAGAGGTTGCTAAGCAGAAGAAGCTTGAGAAGAAGCGTAAGAGACAAGAGGCTGAAAGAAGAGCTGAGATGTCGGACAGTGACGAAGGGGAAGAACAAGAGTTCTACCTTGGTAGCGATGTTGAGGCCGATGACAGCTTGGCTAGCAAGGTCCTTGCTGAGCTTGATCAAAGAGACAGTGATGACGATAGTGATGACGAGCCTCCAACCAAAAAGGCCAAATGGTTCCAGAACGATAAGGTTGGTGGTAAGACCCGTGGTGATGAGCCAGAGGTGTTGGAGATTGAAGAGCCGGAGACCATCGAAGATTTGGAAGCCCTCACTGCCAGACTTATCTCGCAGTGAAGAGGCAGTAATGTGTACTCATGATCTAGCATTTAAATCATATAACAACAGTCTGTTATGTAGTTATCCTGCTGTAACAGTGTGTCGTATAACTCTCCTATGTGGTTGGACGATCATGTCACGTGCAAAGTACGATATAATCACGTGAGTTAATAAGATTCGCGGAACGCGGTATGGGCACTACCAATGATGTGTGTGATGAACCTGGAATGCTACTAAAATAGGAACAACTTGCGACAGAGCAGGCATAAACGATTTCCAGCAAAAGCGTCTTGATACAATGCAGCGAGATAATCATAAGAGTCTCTGTTTCAAAGATGCATTCTGGGCCTCAGACCACATGACCGGCATCCGCTCGCTCTTTGAGACGCTTGAGGAAGGGCACACCGAAGGCACGGCCTCTCTCACCTATTTTGAAGAGTATACGGCAATTGTGGACCTTGAGTCGCAGATGTTTGGTAAATTGGCGCAGAAGCAGAAGCTTCTGCTTGAGAAGGACGTTTCAGATGAGTCCAAGCTTGTCCAGAGGGCTTTCCAGGGTCAGAATCTAGGCTCAATCAGAGACATCACCAAAGAGCAGGCACGCTTTGTCACTGAAGCCAGCATCACACGCCAAAGAATGTATTCCAAGTTCAACAGCGACCTCATAATGCGTCTCAGGGACTTCCTTGACGACTACAGCGACTTTATTGGCGACTCGAAGAGAGCACTCCAGAACCAGTACAACGTCTACGTTCGCTCATTACACGGTGCTCAGGCCATCGAGAAGAAGATTTCTGCCAAAGTGAGAGCACTGGAGGACCTTAAGGAGAAGCACTCTTCCAAAGACGTCATTCCAGAGGTGAAGGAGCCGATTGACACCAATGTGACACCTCCAGCTGACGTGGAGAGAGTATCAACACCAAAGAAGGCTGTATCTCTACCACAAACCCCAGAGAAGATCGACATCCACGTGACGCCACCAGTCAACCGTATGGAACCAGTTGCTGAAGAAACTGAAGAGCCTAGAACCTCTGACTCAGAGGAAGACGAGTCCTTCCAGTTTCCCATGCTGCTTGGAATGACAGAGGTGGCCAATGTTGAGGAGCTACGGGACATCCTGAATGCTATGGTTGAGGAGATTCCTGTGAAACGGCGCATGATTCCACTTCCAGGTGTCAACAACGAATACTTCACGTCAGAGCACTTCTCCACGTGGGTCAGATCTCACTTCTCCAGGGAAGATACAAGGCGCAAGATTGAAAAGTTTGGCCAGGACTTTATCGATCTTGGGCTCATGAGAAACTGGAACAAGCTCGCTGCCAACAGCTTTGTGTCAGACGGCTCTTACTACGAGTTCACAGATCTCGCCAGGTTCACTGCAAAGTACAAGCCAGGAGAGAATCCAGTTCTGTCTCAGCCGAAACCGGAGGCCCCACCTACACCGTCAAAGAAGGCCAACAGAAGGTCACTAACACCAACTTCGGACATCTGGAACAACCTGAAGAGCTCTTTCACATCTTCCACCAACCCTGAGTCTCTCAAGTCCGAAGTTGTGGAACTCCAGGCCAAATACATCGACGCTGTCAACACAACTAACCTCGAGAGAACCAAACTCGATCTACTCATCGAAGAGACATGTGACAAGGCAGAGACCTTTGAACACAACAGAATTTCCCTGATTTTCAACTTGAACAAACTGTTCAGCGAAATCATACTTGCAGATCATGAGACTAAATCCCAAAACCTCACCAAGACCTTGTCGGAGCTGACTTTTAATGAAGAGACCATCAAGTACGAGCAGATGAAGAGGGCCACTAGTGGTAATTCTGGTTGGTACTGGCCAAAGACTGAGGACAAGTACATTGACCATTTCAGAGATAACAAGGTTGAGTTGCTCGACACTGATCTCATCAACCAAACCACGGACCCAGAAGATCATGACATGAGGACCAGATCTGTTCCTGTGTTTGTCAAGCTGATTGTATCAGAGCTTGATACCGTCGATGATGTGGGAGCTTTCTGGGAGTCAGACCTCGATATCACAAAAGGTAACGAGATCAAGAGGAAAACTGTTAACTTTGTCGCTGAGAATAGTGATGACGCCGACCCTGTCACTATCATTGCAAACTTGGTTGGCCATCTGTTCGATACAGAGAAAGTTGAAGATATCATTTCGTTCTTCAAACTCTGGCTACTTGAGCTTCCGGATAGTGTGGTTCCGTTCACTTCGTACGACTCTCTACTGAAAGCTTATGAGACTGGTGAGGATAAGTCCCGCATCATTGATATTCTCGGTTCTATCCCAAGACAGAATCTCTCCACGCTATTAAACATCTGTGAACACATCTCCAAAAGATGTAAAGCAGAGGCCCTTATGAGCTCATACAGAGTTCCGTTCTACCACTTACTATTGAGGCCAAGCCCAAAGAGACTACATGCCTCTGTTGATGACTCTCTGGTGTTTGAATCCTTTGTTGCTGACTTGCTTGAAGAGTCTTTCCGCACAGAGCTCCATACGAAGCTTGAACAGCTTGAGAACTTCCATATTGAGAGAGAGAAGCGTGTTAAGGAGTCGCTTGCGAGGCTAAAACAGGAACGAGAGAGAGCGTCAGCTTCATCGTCACCTACACCAAAGAAAGATACAACACTCACCGTTGACGGTCTCAGAGCCTTCAAGACGAAGTCCCCCGTTCCCACGCCCAATACCTCGCCACAGCTTGGACGGAGTAGAAGGAACTCTGCGCTTGCTCCAGCTAGCTTGATTTCGCCTTCCATGAAGAGACCTTCAGACAATCTATCCAAGAGAAACAGTCTCTTGTTGCCAGATCAATAACTCATATGGGGTTTGCTACAAGCTTGGAAAGCACTCAGAAAGATTACATGTATTACTTGTCGAGCTCCGCATACAGTCGCTTTCTCTGATGGTTCAGCATGTACCTTCTCTCACCGGCAGCGGTGAAATCCCTCACTCTGAAGTACTCATCCTTCTCAATCAGAGCCTTTGTGGACTCTGACATCACACGGGTATCGTTCAAGTTGACCTTGACGTTGAAGAACTCCTCCTTCAGCTCCGGATGAGTGCTGGCCAGGATGGTGAAGTTGTACGACTTGGTGAAGAAGTCCAGGATGTCAATCATAGCCTCATTAACGGCAAAATGGGAACAGTGGAAGTCTTTGAACATGACGTAGAACTTGGTTTTGTGGATTCTGCAGGCTATCTGGAGCACTGCAAATGCAATGGCGTGAGCGGGTATCTTCAGCGCAACCTCAAGCTGGTAGGAGTCGTAGGCGATGAGCCACGCAAGATAGCAGATATCGGCGTCGATCTGGAGCTTCTTCCCAAGCTTGACGATGAACTCTTCAGTGTGGTAGACACGAAGATCGAACGAGATGGTCTCAAGCATCTTGAACTCCACGGCTAGCAGCTTGCGCTTATAACTCTCCACCTGATCCGACGGCAAAAGAACGTTCCGGATCTGCGCAGAGACAATAATGATGTCTCGGAGCTTCTTGACGGTGTCCTCGTTCTTGGTGGCAAGGAACAGCGCTGTGAGCGCCACGTCGTAGTAGTTCTGGTTGTCGAACTTGTTGTGGAGGTAGAACCGCTGGTAGTACACCATTGCAGCCTCAAGCACCCGTACGGGGAACTTCAGCGCTTGGCAGATCTTCGTCAGGAAGCCGAACATCTGCGAACGTCGCTGCTCATACACCTTGCGGTCCTCGATGGTGGAGGACTGGCAGAAACGGATCTGGTTCTGCGTCAGGAACTGGCGGGAGATCTGGATTGTGGAGGCCACCTGGCCATGTGTGTGTGTTTGGCTGGGCAGCTGTTGGCGTTGAATGGACGCCGAAGGGCCTCTCGGAAGACTCATTTTTGGTTTTGGCGATTTAAAGGGTCATTGTCTGGTGGAATTGTTTGTTGAAGTTTTTGTTGACATTTTGTTCGCGTATGTATTCGCGCTTCTCCCTGCCTCATCTCTTCCTCTCTTCTTCTCTTCTTCTCTTCTTCTCTTCCTCTCTTCTCTCCTCTAGCTCTTATAAATCATCTTAAAACACTGATAAAACGATGCTCAGGAGAATTACGAACGTGAGGTGCTTCCAAACCTCCAGCTGTGCCCACATCGACGTGGTGGCGATGATGAGGGAAGCTGTCGCCGAAACCCATCAACACCAGGAGGAAGAGCAAGCTGAGAAGAGCAAAAAGCCTGTGGAAACGCCCAGAAAGAAGAGCAGACAACTCCCAGCCGACTACCTCAATGACAAGTACCGGAACCGGTTCAAAACCCCACCCACAGCCGGGCAGCTCGCCGAGATCAACGGGTTCTTCCACCAAACGCAGGTCAAGCTAGAGTGGACGACTGCTAATTTCCTGGATATCCCAGGCGAGAAGGAGAGACACGAAGATGAGGCTAGGCTGAACGCCAAAAGAGAGGATGAGCTTGGTGATGACGATTACGTGAAAAGCAAGAAGACGGTACTACGGAGCGTTGGGCTGCCAGAGGTTGTATTCCTAGGGAAGTGTAATGTTGGAAAGTCCTCGTTGCTGAACGGGCTCCTCACGCAGTCCAGCCTGAAAGACAATCTTGAGTTTGCGTTCTCCTCTAGAAGAGCAGGTTTCACACAAACGATGAACTGCTTCAACATCGGCAACAGATTCAAGCTGATCGACACCCCGGGCTACGGTGTCAGAGGAAAGCCAGAACAGGGAAAACAGGTGATGGAGTACCTCCACAGACGCAAGGAGCTCCGTCGTGTTTACCTCCTTATCGGATCCAAAGAGGGCTTCAGCCAGGACGATCATACAATTATTGACATCCTCGTCGGGTCTGGCGTCCCGTTCGAGGTCGTGTTCACCAAAGTGGACCAGCTGATGAAGGTGGCCATTGTTGAGAGACACTTGAAGCAGAGCGAGGTGCTGGAGCTGCCGTCTGAGCCCTCAGTAATCTTCACAAGTTCAGAGACCAGCAGGAAGTTTCCGAAAAGACAGGGCTTTGGCGAGCTGAGATACTCGATCTTTGAGGCGTGTGGTCTGAGTCCTGGTGTCAAACCGTTGAAGCTCTCCAAGAAATAGATACCCATGTGAGGTCGTTCATTAATCCTCTGCCAGATGTTATCGGGTTGTAGGTATGGAACCATTGGCGATAAGTAAGAATAATTCTGCCGTTGCTGAAGATCCAAGGAACAGGGTCAGGCCCTATCGAGCACAAACGGTTTTAGAAGGAGCTCTAAGAAACGGAGGTCTCAGATTATACTATATTCGTTTTATATTAACAATACAAATTAATTAACGAATCCACCTGGTCTGGGTGGCTCTACTTGTTGGCTGTACGAGAAAGCTGAGAACTACACTGCGACACTGTGGACTACACTACAAGACTGTAAAACGGATATATAAGATGATTGGATAATATTGTACACGTTAACGTCAGAAAAACCGTAAGAAAATGCAAGAGTTATTTTGAGAACCGCAACACAGCTCCTCAGCTTAGAAACGACCACCTCTTGAACCACCACGACCGCCAAATCCACCACGGGAACCTCCTCTAGAGCCACCGAAGCCTCCTCTGGAGCCTCCTCTTCCACCACTGAATCCTCCTCTAGAACCTCCGAAGCCGCCACGGGAGCCGCCACGGCCACCAAATCCACCACGGGAGCCACCACGGCCGCCAAAGCCGCCACGAGCTCCACCGGCACCGCCACGGGAGCCCTTCTTCTTAGGTGGCTTTGGACCAGCAACCTTTGGCTTAGGAAGGAATCTCTCCAATGGGAGAAGCTTGTCTGGGGCGATGAAGAACTTATCGCCAGCTTTGAAGCTCGTGGCCTGGACACCTTCGCTTGGCTTGATCGTGAAGAACACCTCGTTCAGCGGACCGAGAATCTCGTCAACCTTACCGATCTGTGTCTTGTTCTCGAGGTAGATTGGGGCATTGAAGTATGGGATCTTGGTGTTGATAGAGCGACAGAAGATGTCTCCTTCAACAGCATGGAGGAAGGAGCCCATCTCAAGGACACTGTCTGGTGGGCCAACTGGACCTGATGGTCTGCCGAAGCCGCCACGACCGCCGAAGCCGCCACGACCACCGCGGAATCCGCCTCTGGAGCCTCCTCTGTTCATTTTGATAGGGAGTTGTTGTGGGATTCTGAGCAGATGAGAGTCCCTGTGGAGATGAGGAGCTTCTTGACACTATTTTTTTTCAGAGGCTCTCACAGTCTCAAAAAATTTTCGTGGGATGGGTGATGAAATCCGGCCCGCGCTTTTCTACGTAGCTACACGTGCAAAGTCACGTGTATAGGTCGGAACTCAAAATTTCGCGAGCCCCCCTCGAGCTTCATATTGGCTAGGCTCATCTCTCTTTATTTCGAGCGGTTAGCGCCATTTCTTGCTCAAAAAGGTACATTAACCAGATATGACACAATTTGAAGACACGCTCAACAGTTTTGTGCGCACAAAAACGGGTGGATGGGCCAAACTGACACCCAAAATTGTCAATAAGCTCCTCGATGCCGTCTTGGAGACCCCATACAAACAGACATCGGCTCTTGGTTCCAACGCCATTCTCACTGAATATCTGCTAGATGGCTTCTCAGATGGCAGCACTGATAATCATGTGCTTCTTATTGGTGCCTCCATCTCCTCATTCGCGCTTAGCGGTGCTCCTCTGGTGCTTGAATCGGAGCAGTTAACATCTGTGCTCACACGGTTGGTCCAGATCTACGAGAGAAAGAACACCTCTGTCCAATTAAAAGAGTTGGTTGTCCGTACAATTACCACACTGGTGCGTTCCATGTCCAATCCAACTATTAGACGCTGTATTGCTCCGATTTTCTCGATATATTCATGGTCAGATCTGGAATACAGGCCAGTGGAACATGAAGAGGCATACCAGTCCCATGTGGAGAAACTTTCAACTCTCAGCCCAAAAGAGAGGATCTCCCGTCACAAGCTTGCATCTCTGACCCGTATTCTGTCCTTGGACCTCATTAATGGTGATTTCAAGGAACTGAATGCGACGATTATGGAGTATTTGTGTTTGGTGTTGTCACAGTTGCCCACGAGAAGATATCTCAAGACCGTGATTGACCAGATGAATCTCCTTCTCCTGGTCAAAGACAGGTTTGAGAAGGATCAGACTCTCAGATTCTGGCTGAAAAAGCTCTCCTACTATGCTCGGTTCCCTATCAACGAGTTTACGGGTGAGATGAAGAGCGCCAATGAACTGAAGAAAGAGCTCTCCACCACTGAAACAGTACTCCAGTCCATTCTATACGCAAAGCATAAGGATACTGTTGGGGACTTCATCTTGGAAAGTGCTTCACTGTGCTCCGATCTTGAATCGACCAGAAAACAGCTCAGCAAGCTTGATACAACTGCTCTTGACGAGCTGCTCTCTAGTCTTCACATCTCAACAAAGGGCTTCAAACTAACAGACAGCACTAAACTTGAACTCATAATCTCAAAGTTGGAGTCAGCACTTGATCCATCACAGATGATCTCATTACTCAAGTCCCTCCCAACAGAGTCTGATCTATCTCAATGTCTTATCCGTCCCTCCTCAACTCTTCCAAGGCTTGGACCACAATATCTTTCCCTATCGGACCTCCTCGTCCGTTCATATGAGCTCATCAGGGAAGATTCATTCTCTGAGATCTCGAACCATCTCCTCAAGACTCTTCCTCGTTTCAAGAGGCAAAAGGGTAAACTCACCGGGTCAAGTCGTCACGGCTTATCCATTCCACCAATCACAGTCACACATACCAAGAAGTTTGCTAGTAATGAACTATATCACGCAGATATCAAACTTGATCTAAGCCATTCACCTCAAGTTTCTCTCCCTGAATGGAACTCTTTATCTCCAGGTGATGTCGTACTCCTGGTTAAGATGGGTGAGAAATCCAAGAATGAACAAAATGCTTTACTCAAAGAGGGACTCATCTCTCTAAGATCTGCTGCAATTTTTCAAACTTTGACTAATAACGGTGCTACGAAGAAGGATACAAAATCCAAGAGTTTTACTCTACGTGTCTCTCTAGATGCTGGACTGTTCGAAAAGGGTGATACTTTGGATATGTACAAAGACTTCAACTTGTTGATCAAGCTGCCATCTAAATTGAAAACTTATAAGATGTCCTTAGATGCTATTGGCTCCATTATTGACTTGAATGACGATGTACTACCACCATGGCTACTAGAGAGTGTCCTTGGCTATGGTGATGTCAATGCAGGTGATTGGTCAAAGAACACCCATGGTAGTTTAGTACTGGGCAAAGTTGATGTCGAGGTTCTGAAAGAGGCTCTTCCTGAGTACAAAGTTGATGCTGTCGAGAATGAGACTAAGAAGAGACGTGTTGAAGATTCTTTTTCCAAGTCTGGCTCAGGTTGTTATGGTATTGACTTCGAAGGGGATTCCATAAAGCTGTTCAACACTGATTATGACAAAGATACGATCCCTTACACATATTCTCAATTGAGAGCTTTGGTTAGCAGTTTACACGATGGACTAACAGTTGTTTCTGGTGCTTCAGGTACTGGTAAGAAAACTCTTGTCTCCCAATTAATTGACCTTTCAATGAAGAACTTCCCAGGCCAGAGAATTCTTGTTGTCTCAAAGAACGATCAGACTTTAAAAGACGTTTTGAGTGGTAAAGATGATTTATCCGTTGTGAATCTTGCTAACCCGGAAAGTATTACAGATGCCATTTCTCATGGTATTGAAAGATTACAAGGACTTCTATCTAATGTTGACGACATGGCTGCTAGTCTTGGAGATGAAGGCGCATGGGGCAATGATGCTGAGACAGCTGCTAACTATTACAAATACCATGTTGAAAAGAGATGGGCTTCCTTCCTGTATCAATTGAAGGAGGCCAAGTCAACAGAGTTCATCACTGAAAACTACCCGTTCACAAAGATCACTAAACTTTCTATACCATCAACTCTGAAACTCACAGATGCCATTGGCCAAGTTCTCAATGACTTTACTGGCATCAGATCTATCTTTGATGAAATATCTAAGCTTGGTCCATTGACTTTCTTGACGACGCAAGCATCAAGGGAGGACTACGTTATCTCAACCCAGGCACGTGTTGTTGGGGTCACAATTGACCAACTCTTGAAATCTCCGCCCAAGCTCAACTTTGAAAGCATCATCATCCTAGAAGCGGCTCAATTGAATGTCTTTGAGACGTTGTTCCCTGTGATGTACAATATAAATGAGAAAGTGTCGAAAGTTACGCTTGTTGGTGATGACAAAAACCTTGGTCCATCCGTTTTCAACAATGATCTTGCAACAGACTTGTCCAGAAGCTTGTTTAAGAGTTTCCTTATCTCAGGTGTCAATGCTATCAAATTGAAGACTGTTTTCAGAAGAGACGAGAAGGTTATGAGTATCTTGGGTAAGTACTACGAAGGTTTACAACCTGGTTCAAAAGAGGGACTATCAATTTCATTCAATACAGTTGATGCTGAAGAGACAGAAACCAACCCAGGTTTCTATCAAAGTGTTCTAGAAGCTGAGATGGCCATTGATATTGTTGCTGAACAGCTAGAATCCGGCGTTGATGTCTCCAAGATCTCCATTATGACACCCTTTGACTCTCAAAGGGTGTTGTTACAAGAAGTTGCCAATTCCAAACTGAATATCGTTCCTGAGATTGTCACAATTGACGAGTTTAGGGGAAGACAGGTGGATATCGCTATTGTATCGTTGGTTCGTTCAAATGCCAGACTGTCTGATAATGAGTATGTTGCAGTGTTGTCCAGTGCCACAGAGAAGCTGATTGTTGTTTGTACTGAGGCTCAGAAGGGTCACATCACACAGTAACTAGTCTAATGGTCTGTTCTCAAACTGGATGAGTTATAGGAGGGCTAAACCATCTGCCATCGTCACAAAGCTGTTAATCCTTGGACTTCAAGATAACAGCCAAAAAGATGGAGAACTGGGAAGTGGTCCTCATAGTTGGTACCCATGATAGAATTTCAAGAAAGATAGACACATTTCTGACCGCATCAACATTGCTGTAGCTGAAGATGTTGACGAAATCTTTGGAAACACAGAGTGCCTGTTTATGGAGAGAGAAGAATGCCAGTATTCCAAAAGCACCAGAGAACAACATTTGAAACAGATCAAGTACCCAGCTTATATCTAACCAATAGCACCAGATCATAACACCGACACGTATGGAGCACAGCATTGGAGCAGATCAGACACCCAGCTTGTAGCTGACGAGTGTATCAACTTTATGAGAATTCGTCGAGAAACTTCTGAACTTGACCCTCTCAGCGTTCTGTATCTCCTTTGCATCGGAGTCTATCCACTCACTCGAGACTTTAGCGTTAGCATCAGCATACACCAAGATGTTGAACGTATAGTCACCAGTCTCCAACATGGGGAGAAACGTCACACTAGCGGTAATCTGTCTGATTGTAGCCTGGATCCCCTTCTGCATCTCTTCTTCTGTTAATTCACCAATACCATTCGGTATCTCTTCAGCTCTATGTGTACTTGTCTCGTCGTAGACCTGGAGATCGAACTGCCACCGCTCAACACATTCCGTCGTGTCTTTGTTGATGACAGCCATCACCAATCTGGAGACTTTATCCTGGATGACCCAACGGTGCAATTGTGACACAATCTTACGGATATAGCTCTTGACATCCTCATCAGCGGTCACGAGCATGGAGAGACCGTATTTCCTAACGATCTGAAAGTCTTCTGGTGGATAGATACCTCGCTGGTATAATATCGAGTTCATCGCATACTCAAAGTACTCCGCAACTGTTTTGGCGCTTCCACGGAGTGCTAAGCTGGAGCGTGTCGGAGCTGTGTCGGCCATGATTTTCTTTGTGTGTTGGTGTTGTACTCTTATGTTGATGTTGTTGGTTGTAATGGTCTTGTATGTCACTGGCGATTTTGTTGTTGGTGATGCTGATGCTGATTGTTTACATTTCGAAATTCGCGGAAGGCAAACCGAATTGAACAACTACACAGAAACATAACGGCACACTAAAGGACAAGGGCAGCTCATACAGAGAGATGGTAAGTACATAGCGATATACAGTAAGAGGGAATACTAACGAAAGATAGCACGGGGTCAAACGTTTCCATTTGACAGAGGAAGCCAAGCGTCAAAAGCTTGAGAGAGAGGCCAATAAGATCAAGCTGTACAAAACATTGACGAGTTCTGTTCTTACAAAGAAGGAAAACAAAGTGTACGATGACACGTCTTTCAAGCAGACGACAGAGGTTCTGAATGTGAACCCTGAGTTCTACACCATTTGGAATTACAGACGTGACATCATTTCGAACCATTATATGAAGACTTGTACACAGGAACAATTGATCAAGCTCTTCAATGATGAGCTTGTATTCAATATGTTGAAGTTCAAGCAGTTTCCAAAAGTCTACTGGATATGGAATCATCGTGTTTGGATCCTTGAAAACCATCCGAAAGTTGACTGGAGAGCAGAAATGTCATTAGTAGCCAAGATGCTGACCTTAGATCCTAGAAACTTCCATGGCTGGACTTACAGACGGTACATCGTTTCAAAGATTGAAGAGACCACTGGTGACTCTATGGCTCTCGAGGAGTTCAACTACACAACCGAGAAGATCAACCACAACTTCTCCAACTTTTCAGCGTGGCACAACAGAACCAAACTCATACCCAAACTGTTCCAATTGAAACCAACAGATCAGTTCCAATCGGAATACGACTTCCTGTTGAAAGAGCTTGAGTATCTGAAGAACGCCATGTACACAGATCCCGAAGACCAATCTGTCTTCATCTACCTTCGCTGGCTATTGACGAATGAACTGTTTGTTGAAAACATATCAAAAGAGGACTATACCAAGATTCTTGAAGCGGAGTTGAACAACATCAAAGAGCTGAACGAGCTGGAGAAAGAGGATAATGGCAAGGATAACAATTGGTGTTTGAAGACGATTGTCGTTATAGATAAGTTGATTGGTGATATAACGAATGAGAACTATGATAAAGAGATTGGCGAATGTCTAGTGAAGCTCATTGAGGCTGATCCACTACGTAAGAACAGGTATATTGATCTGTCGTGATGATATATTGAAAGATGTATGTGGAAAATGCATATCAGAAATACATATCAGTAGCAACACATATTGAAGATGGCAACGTATATCGAAAACACATAATGAGCGAGTATATCAAAAACACATATTTATCATGGCGTATGTCAAAGATACGTTTCAAAAACACATATAAGAAAGCATATTATTAAAGGGTATACTAGAGATGTATATTGGAATACATATGGAAAAGTCGCGTAACGCGTCGAAAAACGCGGTGGCAATTACGCGTCTCATCCTCATCAACAATAACAAACCGGTCACTCACATTCATTCATATCTCGCAAGACAAAGATGTCCCGCAGAGCTTTCGAGCATATGAACCTCCTGGTTCTCTCATCGGCAGAACTATGCGATGGAGATCTTGAGGAGCTGCTATCCGTGTGTGATAAGCACAATGTTCCATATACGCTGAAAGACATATCTGACTCTATGACGAAGGAAGAGTTCATTTCGTCAGGTTTTACACATGTTATCTCGAATTCGATCTTGTTTGACTTGTACAACTTTACCCAGGAGACTCTGATTCCGGTTACCACCTCCCAGTATATCTTTGACTGTGCCTCCAAGTCGAAAGGCCTCCATACCAGGCCTTACTCTCCGAATCCGAATCATGTACTGAAAGATGTCCACATATGTATCGGTGATCTACCACAAGCTGATAAGGATGCCATATATGGTGGTGTGCGTGCCCTTGGAGGTGCCTTCAGTGAGACGCTGAGTGCGCTCATAACGCATCTTATAAGTATCGACCCCATGGAGGATTGCGTTATTGCTGTTCAGAGTGTTAAAGGGTTCGACATCAAGGCGGTCCACCCGGCTTGGATTGATATGTGCTTGAAAATGCGAAAGAAGCTGGACGAGACCCCGTTCCTGTTGAATGTGAAGAATCCAGTTGAACAGCAGATGAAGGTCAACGAACTGGATGTCTTTGTCAAAGACGCTGAGGCTATCAACCCCGTCGATCAGTTCTTGAAGGGCAAGAAGTTCTATCTAGGCAAAGACCTCGAACTCACTCATAGAGCGTGGGAGATTACCAAAAACATGATTGAGAACTCAGGTGGTGTTGTTGTCGACTCTTTGGACCAGTGTAAATTCTACATTGGCCAATATAGAGATGGTGAAGAGTACATCACTGCGAGTAAGAACAAGTACTATGTTGCCAATTTGAACTGGATCCACTGGATGGTTGAGCATCAGAAATGGATCAGTCCCTACAGGAAACTACTCCACCATCCATTTGTTCGTGACGGTATGCCCGAAATGAGAGACTTCGTCATCTCTGCAACGAATTACATGGGGGATGCAAGATTCTATATCAAGAAACTTGTTGAGTCACTTGGTGCCACTTTCACAACCAGTTTGAAGCAAACAAACACCCATTTGATTTCTGCGACTCCAAATGGTAAGAAATACGAAGCCGCTCTGAAATGGAATATCAAGGTTGTCAATCACTTATGGCTTGAAGAGTGTTACTCAAATTGGAAACTACAGCCTTATAACCACCCAAGATATGCTGCTTCATTGAGTGAAAAGATCAAACTTTGTGATATTGTGGGTGAAACAACCTTGGATATTGAAGTTTTGAAGAAGTTCTATGAGGATGGTTATCATGAAGGGAATACCCATATAGTTGAAGATTCTGAAGACGATTCAGCTTTTCCTCAGGTCACGTCACAGAAGCCACATCTACAATCCTCAGGCGTTCTCAAGACAACATCTGACCATGAAAGCGATAAAGAGAATGAACCTATTCATAAGGATACACTGAAGAACCCCACTGAAACTTCACTCAAAACACCTCTGAAAACTGACACTACACCACGTATCTCTAGTGGTCGTAAAGCCAAAGACAAAGCTGCCCAAAAACTCCATGAAGATATTGAACAGCTCAACTACTTCCAACAACAACAAAAGAGTAAAAGTAAGACTGTACCTTTACTGCCAGAGGAGATCGAGGAACGTAAAAGAAAGAGGCAAGAGGTCTCCAAAGAGACTCGGAAGTCCGTGTCAGCTGAACCAGAGACACCTATCAAGATCAAGAAGTCTAAGAAAGATGAAACTCCATATCGAATCATAGGTGTCGCTACCGGCTGTGATGTGAAGTTCTCAAGAGCAGATACACAGACGTTACAGAACTTGGGCATCACTGTTCATAAGGAACTGGTTGACAATATGAATTGTATCATTGCACCAAAACTAATGAGAACCGAAAAGTTCTTGACAGGTTTGAGCTATGAGCTTGAATGTATCATCACCCCAGACTTCTTACTGGACGTGCTGAAGAACTATAAAGCTAATGAATCACTACCGAACGTGAGTGATTACTCCATTGAGTCTGTTACTCCCCTCCCTCTGGATAAACTCATGGAGAGATGCTGTGAAAGGATACAATCGAACCAGCGATTGTTCAGCGGCATCGTCTTCAACGTCACGCCAAAGATACCTGGTGGTATTAGTACAGCTACGAAGATCCTGAAAGCTCACGGTTGTAAAGATGTCAAAGTGCTGAAAGCTATAAAAGACATAAAGAGTATCAAATCATTGAAGGCTTCAGTTGATGGTACTGTTATGCTACTAACTATGGAAAACGGGTTTATTGAACGGTTCAAAGAAGTTGTTGAAGGCTCACATGGTAAAATTGTCGGCTGGGAATGGGTCGTTGCTAGTATATTCAGGATGGACTTTGATGAAGAGAATGTACTGTATAGCGTGTAATATAATGTATGTGCTTATGTAAACACCCGAACACCATACCCCGCTCCCTCAAAAGGTTATCTAATATCTTAATTCAGTATCCATATATGTAACTTTATACTATTACAGTTACAATATTGATATATACATATTGGAGATTATATATAACTAATTTGCATGTTGATATATTACCCTATGTGCTAAATACTAAAGACATAAAATATATACCTATCCATCCGCGAAATGGTATATTAAAAACACATATCACATAGCACAATCAATTGTAACAACAGTAGCATTAACAATATCAACATCAACATCAGCAACCACACAATGAGCAACGACGCAAAAGAGGCTGAAGATCGTGAAGTGAAACACCAGACAACTGATGGAGAAGAAGAAGAGATTGCCACCGGTACCCAACAGCTCTCAATGGACGATAAGGCCGATATCTACATCCACTCGAGAGTTTCCTCTCCACAGAAAGAGGCAGATGGACAGAACGCCTATATCACTTATCTCATTGAGACTGAGAGTAATAACCCGGTTTTCCAACACCCAAAGTTTATGGTTCGCCGTCGTTTCTCGGATTTCTACTTCCTATATCAAGTCTTGCTCAACGATTATCCAGCGTGTGCAGTTCCTCCGTTACCGGATAAGCAAAGACTGGAGTATCTCAAGGGTGACCGTTTCGGTCCAGAATTCACGATGAAGAGATCCTCAAGCTTGACTAGATTCCTGAAGAGGCTATCACTTCATCCAATCCTGAAACGTGCAAAGATTTACCATATTTTCTTGGAGACAACGGAATGGAACTCATATAGGTCGCATCTCAAGACCAAGGTTGCTAACGACTCAGGAACTGCTGCTGACGGTGTCGCTGATGTCTTCATCAATGCTTTCAAACATGCAAGCACACAGAGCAAAGAGTTTGTTGATATCAAAGAGCGTTCTGATAAGCTGGACGAGAACATCTCCAAAATTGACAAGATCTTCGGCAAGATTGTTAAACGTTATGCCGACCTAGAACAAGACTACTACGATTTCTCCTTACAGATGAAGAAGTTGGCGGAGTTGGAGCCTGAGCTTGAGATTCCATTTGTCAAGTTCTCGCATGGCTTGAACGAACTCAGCTTGGGGTTCCAGTCTCTGAAGACTTTCTTGGACAGTGAATACATCATATCGCTGAAAGACTTGGAGCACTACATCACCTCTGTCAAGAATTTGCTAAAGTTGAAAGACCAAAAACAGATTGACTATGAGGCCCTCACAGAGTACTTACAGAAGTCTGAGAACGAGAAGCAGACATTAATGACGGGAGGAGGCTCAAACTTCTTCACAAATAAGATTGAAGAGATTCGTGGAGTCAATCACGATGTTGCACGTCGTGAGAAGCTGACCAAGCTCGAACATCGGATTGAGTCCCTGAACAAAGAGACTGAAAGGGCAAAACAGGTTTGTGAGCAGTTTGAGAAGCAGACGTTATTGGAGATCCAGTACTTTGAGAACATCAAGGCATTGGAACTGAAGAGCACATTGGGAGACTTGGCCGATAGTAACATTGCATTCTACAAAAATCTGATTGATAAGTGGACTCAAATCGAGCAGGATTTGAAGAAGTGAGCTATATTTATATCGATTCCGAGTTTAACTTCCTCTTCTTTGTAGTGTCCAGTACAAGTGGCTCTCTAGCAAACGCCTCTATGTCTGAGATGTCAGTGTTGCCTGGATCCATCAAGGACCAATCAACTTGCTCAAAGACATCACTGTTTGAGTCATAACGCGATAGCTTATCTTCCCCGAAAACATGTATAAACTCCTCTCGGGATAGATAATTCGGCCACGTAAGCTCAGGGAAGTCCTCTTTCTTCAGTATACGGTTCTTCTTGTTGCGTGGTTCCGGAGCCTTAGTGTTCTCACGGGTATAGAAGTCTCTCAGTAGCAGGACAGCTTCTCTTCTTAGAATTCCGGGACATGATCTGTAATTGTTCTCTGGTGTCGTACAGTCTGTATTTACCTTCAGCACTGAGCCGTTACCTCCGAATCTCTCATTACCACAGCCAAAGTAGACGCTTCTGATGCCGATCTGCTTCAAGGCACTAGCACACATAACGCAGGGCTCAACGGTGACGTAGAGATCAACTTCTCTGAAGATGTCTTCGGGCTTCTCATACAGCTTATCCCAGCCATCACAAGCACGTACCTTCTCCAGGATGGTGTTTATGCCACGGAACTCGGCATGGGTGATCCCACTGAGTGAGTCGTTGGTGTTGTTTGAGCCATAGCTGATTACCCGACCTTTGTGGACAAATACACACGCCACAGGGACTTCGCCAGAATGGAGTGCATTGTTGGCCAATCGAAGGGCATATTTCATGAATTCTATGTGCTCATCCATGTTCCTTTGCTCCTGGTGCACCATCTTAAAAGCGGTAACTGAGAGCTCATCGCCAGTACTAGCCTACGCATATGGAGTGTATTCCGAGGATACATACATGGTTAATCACGTGACTTTGCCTCTGTCCCCGGAACTCGCGTATGCATCTCCTTTGTTGTTCTCGCGCTTTCCAGCGTGTTCTTCCGCCAGCGTGTCTTTTTCGCGTTTCGTCATATAAAAAAGTCGGCGGCTAATCCTCTCTTCCTCCTCCAACTCATCTTCTCCCTAACCGTAGCAGAACCTGTCACAATGAAGAACAGATACGCTCTTCCAGTGCTTTTCTGGACGTTGCTCCTTGTGTTTGGTCCAATCTTCTCGCAAAAGTCCTTTGCCGTTGCCACTGTGGATAACGACACCGAAAACTATGGTACAGTCATTGGTATCGATTTGGGTACCACTTACTCTTGTGTTGCCGTTATGAAGAACGGTAAGACCGAGATCCTTGCCAACGAACAGGGTAACAGAATCACGCCATCCTACGTTGCCTTCACAGACGAGGAGAGATTGATTGGTGATGCCGCTAAGAACCAGGCTGCTTCTAACCCAAAGAACACCATCTTCGATATCAAGAGATTGATCGGTCTCAAGTACACCGACAAGACCGTTCAGAAGGAGATCAAGAACTTGCCTTACGAGGTTGTTAACAGAAGTGGCCAGCCAGCTGTCAAGGTTGAGTACATGGGCGAGGAGAAGACCTTCACTCCAGAAGAGATCTCTGCCATGATCTTGGGTAAGATGAAGAGCATTGCTGAGGACTACTTGGGTAACAAGGTTACTCATGCCGTTGTCACCGTCCCAGCTTACTTCAATGATGCTCAGAAACAGGCCACTAAGGATGCTGGTACCATTGCCGGTTTGAATGTTCTCAGAATCGTCAATGAACCAACCGCTGCTGCTATTGCTTACGGTATGGATAAGACCGAAGGTGAACACCAGATCATTGTCTACGACTTGGGTGGTGGTACTTTCGATGTTTCCCTTTTGACTATCGAATCTGGTGTCTTTGAGGTTTTGGCCACTTCCGGTGATACCCACTTGGGTGGTGAGGACTTTGACTTCAGAGTTGTTCGTCACTTGATGAAGGTTTTCAAAAAGAAGCACAGCATTGATATCTCTAACAACCAAAAGGCTATTTCAAAGCTTAAGAGAGAAGTTGAAAAGGCCAAAAGAACTTTGTCTTCCCAGATCTCCACTAGAATTGAGATTGATTCCTTCGTTGACGGTATTGACTTCTCTGAGACCCTCACTAGAGCTAAGTTCGAAGAGTTGAACATTGAGTTGTTCAAGAAGACTTTGAAGCCAGTTGAGCAAGTTTTGAAAGATTCCGGTTTGAAGAAGACTGATATCGATGATGTTGTCCTTGTTGGTGGTTCCACCAGAATTCCAAAGATCCAAGAGTTGTTGGAGTCCTACTTCGATGGTAAGAAGGTTTCGAAGTCCATCAACCCAGATGAGGCTGTCGCCTATGGTGCTGCTGTTCAGGCTGGTGTTCTTTCCGGTGAGGAGAGTGTCGATGACATTGTTCTTTTGGATGTTTGTCCATTGACTCTTGGTATTGAAACCTCTGGTGGTGTCATGACCCCATTGATCAAGAGAAACTCTGCTATTCCAACCAAGAAGTCTCAGATCTTCTCCACTGCTGTTGATAACCAGCCAACTGTCTTGATCCAAGTCTACGAAGGTGAGAGAGCAATGGCTAAGGATAACAACTTGCTCGGTAAGTTTGAGTTGACCAACATCCCACCTGCACCAAGAGGTGTTCCACAGATTGAGGTCACTTTCGGTTTGGATGCTAACGGTTTGATCACCGTTTCCGCTGCTGATAAGGCTACCGGTAACGCTGAGTCCATTACCATCAAGAATGAGCGTGGTAGATTGTCCCAGGAGGAGATTGACCGTATGGTTGAAGAGGCTGAGAAGTACGCTTCCCAGGATCAGGCCGCTAAGGACAGAATCGAGGCTAGAGTCAAATTGGAGAACTTTGCCCACAACTTGAAGAACCAGATCTCTGATGAGAATGGCCTTGGTGGTAAGATTGATGAAGATGACAAGGAGACTTTGTCCGATGCCGTTGCCGATGTTATTGAATGGCTTGAGGACGCTGATGACTCTACCACTGCTGAGGACTTTGATGAGAAGTTTGAGGCTTTGTCTAAGGTTGCTCACCCAATCACTCAGAAGGTTTACGGTGCTGCTTCTCCAGACTTTGATGATGAGGATGACGATGATGACTACTTCGACCACGATGAGCTCTGATTCTGAGTTCCCATGATACCACATATACTTCTCATGTCATTGTTTTCATTTATCCATCACTTTCAGTTCGATTTTGTTTGTAATTATCCTTTTTTGTGTTTTTGTTAATTTTACTTGGTTATGTGCTTGACTCTTTTGAAGGATACACATACACACATTTGAAACGAGGTCACACGTATGAAATAAAAAAAAGGTGGAGGGTGTTCTATATCTCCCTCCTATTCCACATGGCATCTCTTCTATCTATTTTCCTAGAATGAATGTTTCTAATTTTTGGTTATAAGTATTTCTTTGTAGCATACTATAATGTTGATCACTTCTGGCAGTGATTGCGTTAGAGTTATGTGGTTTGGAAGACGCATGTCATCGAGTTGAGTGGATAGGATATAGAGTCTATCAACAAACTGGTGGAGACTGAGGGTTATCTCAGGGTGGTTTACCCTGATTTGAGTCCATTCAGAGTTTTTTAGTGGGTTTTAAAGTCAAATCTACGAGTTACCATTTCTTCATCATGGCGTCGTACATTTGCTATCAGAAGATCGTGAATGACTTACACGTAGATTCCTGTGCAGTTTCCCAGCTTCTGTTATCTATCACAACTTGTATATGATCCCAACGTAACCAAATGTCCATTTTAGAAGAAATGCCACCGCCTTTTTCTGTTGGCTCTCCAAATCGTTCAACTAGTTCCTTTGCTGTCGTAGTGGGCTTCATGCCAAAAGGGAGATTTCCGATCTGGCATGGTTTGAACCTGGAATCCTTCCAAAAAAAGTCAATACTGTCTAGTTTTCCATTCACAAAGCAAAATGAAAGACCCTCGTTATAGAAATTGTGGAGAGTTGTGTTTGCACCAAAATGTCGTACGGTGCTCGTAGTGACTTCAAGCTTTCCAAGTAGCTGTTTCCATGTTTCGGATTCCAAGCAACATCCGAGAATGCTAAACCACTGATCATGTCCAAGACATCCATTTACAGCTGTCATTGGTTCTGTTTATGCGTTATGTGTAGTGAAGGCTTTCAATCAAGAGAAGGAATATTTGTAAACGGCGTCAAATGGCCCAAAAAGGATAATTGCCTATACTGTAAATGGCCCAAAACAGAAACTTGCCTATCTCGGATACGAGCTCTTTCAGCAAAATCTACGCTTTTCCTCTAGTTACATCGTAGCTGATATAAAGCTGTATTAACAAATCAAAACAGAACATAAAGACATAAGGTTAAAATACACGTTTAGAGTACAAACAGAGGCCATCAAGGCTGTTTTTTCATTCTCCCTACTCAGTAGAACTCGCTCTTGGACTCAACAATCTGGTCTCTAGCAAACTGAGAGCCACCTTTCGTGTCCATGGCCTCTTTCGTGTCCTCTTCCTCGTCATCGTACAGCTCCACGTCTCTCGGCACATCCTGGATCTGAACACTCGGAGCGAACTTCGTCTGTTCGAGGTTGCTGAAGATTTGTGTAAGGATCTTGTCCAAGTACTCTGGAGAGTTGGCGTTGTACATGTTGGATGGTCTCACGTCGAGCTTGTAATCTGGTCCATAGTACTCGTAGTAGTCATTGTATGGGAGATCCTCGTCCAAGAGCTCATTGTTCAGAAGACCAGTCTCGAAAGACCATGTACGGGCAACGTTACGCATTGTGTAACCACCACCACCGAGAACCATAAGAGGTACGCCCAGGTTCTTACAGAAGTTGACACAGTTAGCGTGGCCCTTCATCGAGAGATTAAAGCAGCCGAGTCTGTCGCCTGAAAGGGAGTCACCACCACACTGTAGCACGATGGCAGATGGCTGGTACCACTCCATGATCTTGGAGATGAGCGGCTCAAAGATGGACTTGTACGTGGCGTCGTCGATACCGTCTCTCAGTGGCACATTCACAGCGTAGTTCTTACCCTTACCAACACCGATGTCACGAAGCTCACCGGTACCAGGGAAAAATTCACCGTACTTGTGGAAAGAACAGGTCATGACTCTGTCCGTGGTGTAGAAGGCCTCCTCAACACCGTCGCCATGGTGGACGTCAATGTCAATATACAGCACACGTGGGTGGTATCTGAGCAGTTCGATGATTCCCAGCACGATGTCGTTCAAGTAGCAGAAGCCGGAAGCCTCGCTTTTCTTCGCGTGATGGAGACCACCGGCGTAGTTGATGGCAATGTCACACTTTCCCCTGTTGAGCCTAGCAGCACCCTCCATAGAGCCACCACCTGAAATACCGCAGAACTCGTACAGCCCGTCAAACACCGGACAATCGTCACCGACGTTGAACTTGACGCTCTCCTTCTGGAACATGTCAAGGTTGTCAGGAGTGACACGTGACAAGAAGTCGATGTACTCGTCCGTGTGGAACTGGCACATCTCCTGTTTCGTGGCGGGCTTGGCTCTGTAAATCTCCATCTTCTTATACAGGCCGTAGTTCATGATCAGCGAGTGTGCCATTCTGATTCTGTGGGGCTTCATCGGGTGGCCAGCTCCGTAGGCGTAGTTTCCCACATCGGCGTCGTAGAAGTATGCCACCCCTGATTAGAGCGTTAGTTAACTGTTCGGTGTGTTCTTAAAGAAGCAGAAAAAGAGCTCCGAGGACAACGTACTCTTCTTGTCGTTGACCTTCACGGTCAACGGGTCGAACGGCTTCTGCTCGTAGTTTGAGAGACCCATTTTGCGTTTGCTTTGGTGTGGTTTCTGAGGCCTTTTGAGGTAAATTGAAAGGACTTTGGATTTTTCTAAAGTTCCCCCAAGCTGCCGCGCGGGCAAAAGTGGTGTCCGGGTGTTTGTCTTGATACCCTCTGATAGTGCAATATCTATATATATAAGGAAAAAATTTTTTGAGGGCGCTGTGGGTTTTTCGGTGGGTTTTACACCGGCAGCTAATAAATGAATGTTGCCGGATCTCAAAAATCACACTTAGAAGTTGCTAGCTACACTGGAATGTACTTTAAATGACACATATATATGCCATTTGCTGACTCAGCTTCCGCCGTTTCTGACTCAGCTTTCGCGGGTTCTGACTAAGCTTCCGCGAAAATTACCCACAACGGCAGCGGTTTCCGCGTGTGCACACTAAAATCCACTTTGCAAGACTTTTTGAAGTCCTTTTTCAATGCGGTTTACATGTTCGAATCCGCACAGGGCGGGACTTCTATCTGTCCGAATTTGCAACGATTCTTGGGCATGAATGTTGAGCAATCCCCCAATAATGCAAAAACCTACGCGAATATTACTGGATGAGGAAGCTAATCGCGCGAAATCGGCTTAAAATGCGCTTTGCGAAAAATCTAACCAACTGTTTTGGCTGTTTTTTACATCTATTCGATTCACCAGATTTAGGGCTTCCTTCTCCTAGAATTTAACATGATTTCTGGGATTCAATTTTGAGCAATCCGCCTGTAAAGGATGGGCTCTGCGTACTCCCGGCTCTGCGTACTCCCCAGCGCTTCGCGATATTCCGCTAACGCGTCCCATTGTTTACATTCCCACAGACGCGCTATTGTCAAAACTAATTTAATGGTCCTATTGCTCAAAAATGTCTTATTCACAGGAAGCTCCCTGTCAATACCGCAATGAGTGGGTCAGAAAATTCCTCTAACAGCTCTCAGGCATCTGTTTCGGGCGATGCTGATGACAATTCTGTCTCTGATTCTTTCGCTACTGTGTCTACAAATACCCGTTTGTTTGGTGCCCACCAGAAGTATGCAAACAAAAGACATCGTGCTAACCTCATCCGTCTACGCAGCTCTCAGGCATCTGAATCTTCTCTTGGCTCCCAGGAATCTGAAGAAGCTGCTTCCACCGATGCTGATGACGGTTCCGTCTCTGATTCTGCCGCTGCTGTGTCTACAAATACCCGTTTGTTTGGTGCCCACCACAGGTACGCCGCCACTCTTGCAAGGAACAGGCGTCGTTCTGAATTCTTGCGTCTACGACTTTCCCAGCAGTCCGAACATTCCTCTAACTGCTCTTCTCCTCAGGCCTCTCAGGATCCAGACTCCACCGATTCGGACGACGACCCTGTCTCCACAGACACGAATTTCTTCACTCCTGAGCAGCTCTCCGCCTTCTCCCAGGAATCACAAGATTCCCTCGATGAGCTTTTACTGGAGCGCTTTAGAGATGATCCCGACGACAACGTTCTTGACAACATTCCTGACGACGACGACGACAACGACCTCCTATTCCCAGAGCTCCCAGAGGAATTGGCACCCATCCTTCCCGATGAGCC